>JAHUZM010000584.1:0-26727 GCA_019925275.1 Mytilus edulis
CAGAATAGAGCAAATGGTACACAACTTGACCGATCCAATTTTGATTAAAGATCGCTTTACACTCGTTCGATGGACCTATTCAACTCGGTCATGACAGGTTTCCAAGCTTTCCTGTCAAATAGAGGTGGCTACGTGTACCAGACAAGCATAGTCAAGGATTTTGATGCAGAAAGTGAAGACGATATTATCATTCATCGTCAAGCCAAGCGCGTTCAATTTTAGCACCTTAAGGGAACTGCAAGGTGCGGAAATAAAGATGGCATTCTCGAGCAGGTAGCAACCTACAAACACAGTTCGTCGGGAGCGCTATTATTTATCTATCGTCTTCTTTACAAAAATATCACTGACGTGTCTCTGTACTTATGCATCCCGTCATTGCTGTGTTGTTTGCGATATTTTGCATATTTGCTTTGTCCGTGGTACCTCAACTTTCTTTGTTACATGTAACGTGACTCAATACTTAACAATTCCGCTATTAGTCCGAGAACACAATTATTTCGTAGTGCATTTCTTTTAGAACATAAATGAAAATTAAAAAAAATCCCACCTGCGCTTTCTCAAAGAAACTTTTACAGTGTGTTGTACTACTTTTGGGACAAATTATATCAAAAATATAGAAAACTTCATCGGCTCTAACTCAAATTATGGACAATTTTATGTTTAGGGCGTCTTGAAATCTTTTGACAGCTTCCGAAGTGCTAATTTTCAACCTTATTCAGTTGGACCAAATCACTACTTTCCTTTAAAATTCTGGACCCATTTTTTTTTACAGTGTAATTTCATCCCCTTATTTGCAATTTGAGGCATTAAACATGGAGAAATAAATTTGATAGGGGTATACAAATTAATGGCAAGTAACCCACTGTCAACACTAGGGACTATATTCGTGAACAACGAAGAAAATCAAGGGACGACAATTGAACAACGAAAATCAAGGGACGACAATTGTAGTCTCGGACCTAATATTGTAGTCTCGGACCTAATATTGTTCTATTATTAAATTTTGGTCTTTCATATTACCTAATGATTTTTCCTGTATGCCCTTCTTTTGTGTTTCTCTTAAACATAATGACATTTTTCAGAAGAAATACACAATAAGCATGTAGACAAACGGCAGGATGGAAAGGTTAACTTCTTATTTACGTTCTTTCAAAGATGTATGGCTAAAGACTGAAGAGTTCAGGGCACATAAACTTTGAAAATATACGCACAGCCCTATATTTTAACCTTTGAAAAAAATTGTAGTGCATACGCACTTATAATTCTACAATAAAGATTTTTTTCACATCTTCATAGTAAAAGTGATTCAGTTTTGACCGTAAAAGCAGATCAAATGGTAAATTAGAGAAATCAAATTACATTGTCAATATTTACAGAAATGCAACCTCAAGACTAATATTTTGAAGCTTTGGCCGACAAAATTAATGTATATCTCGAACTGTGCCGTTTACATTCACAGGTCATACGCACGATTCACTTTGGCCTCAATGTTGATATAGCCAATTCATACTTCCAGTCGTTAACGAGTGAATTTTACATGCATAGATAATATTCAAACTGGACTCTACGTTCGAGTCAAAGTTGATCTAGCCAATTCAAACTTTCAGTCGTTTATGAGCGGATTTGACTTACGTAAATAAAATCCAAAACAAGGGAAAGCGATAGGCGAGGATGGTAGGTTAGAAATATTTAATTCTTAAAGTTGAATTGCGTTTAGTTTTTGTTCGTCCTGTCATTCAAACACAATATGACATTAATCTGCCAAAGTACAACACAAAGACGGGATGTGTAAGTACAGAACCACGTCATATGTGTAACAAAGAAACATTAAAAAGCATACGTTTGTCAAGCACAAAGCAAAACATGCAAGACAAGAAATGGAACAAGTTTTAAAATAGCACAATGACTCGATACATAAGCACCGCCTCATGAATACAGGAAAATCACAAACCGTCTTTGTTTGGTTTTTTAATGATCAAGATTGTAAAACAATGTTGATTGCTGTATATTTGACATTTTTATCTACTAGAATTATGTCGTTGTTTTGTTCACGCATCGTTGTCAATATGTAGTAAATTTAATGCAACTGTTATACAAATGCAATGTAAAGCAACCTTAAAACCAGGTTCAATCAGCCATTTTCTACATTAGAAAATGCCTGTACCAAGTGAGGAATATGACAGTTGTTTTCCATTCGTTTGATGTGATTCGGAGCTTTTAATTTAGCGATTTGATTTGGGACTTTCTGTTTTGAATTTTCCTCGGCGTTCAGTATATCTTATATGTTACTTGGTTAGTGAGTGAAATATAATCATAATATTGCACTTATCGTGTGAGGGAATATTCGCGGACTGGTTGTGAGAATAATAACCCATGTATTTAATTAGCAGGACTTATTACCTATCAAGAAGTATACATTTTCAATACATAAACTTACCTCAAATTGAAGGAAGTATCGAATATCACTATAATATAATTATAAAGTTTAGCGCTATCATTTACAGATCGGAAGGCATGCTTTGAACCAAACATTTCTCAAGTTGTTCATTTATAAATAGATGAATTATTGAGAAAGTTAAGTTAACTCTGATGTCTTTCTGTTGTTTCATCTTAATAGATTGATTAGACTGTTGGTGTGTAAACATCCAGTGGCAAATATGTCGTGCATGTTTAGGACGAGTGCATGCATTTTTACGGTCTAGTCAAAGAGACCATCTGGGATGACGATCGGTGAAATTTTGATTGCTACAGAAAAATAAGATTTTACTATTTTGCAACTGGCTAGCTACGGACTCATCAAAGAATTGTTGAAAGTATTCTATCAAAGAATTGTTGAAAGTATTCTTTAAATCAATTTAAACACGAGGCATCGGATTTAACGTCCGAGTTCTGACCAGGCGCCTCACTTTGTCAACGTTTTACTGCTGGTGACCGTACCTGTATGGCCTTAGGGGCACATATCTCAAGAGTTGCGGTTGATGTATTATCCGTTACTCTGCACATAGTCCTATAACATATGACTTCGCATTCTTATTCAATTTTTAACGTTTTTATACTGTTATTTTCATTTTTTATTTTTTTTGAATGCGAAGTCATATCGAGATACGTTAAATTCCTTTAGCACTTTCCGACATGATTTCAGGTCGGAACAAAATTGCTTCAATCTTCTTTCTAGGTCAAATATTTAACGGGCCAAATATCATTTTAAATAACTTGAGCACGAAAACTATTAAAAAATTACTTACTTGTGCTAAAGAAATAGTAAATCCATCACTTTAAGAAAATTTTATTCTCGAGTCGGAGCTCAATAACACCAGTTTAAATATGGCGCCCAGATTTGATTAATTTTCGAAATATCAAATCCAAATGAAAAAAAACGAACTTATGGCATCGTTTTACGACGATTGGTTTCAACGTTTTTTAAACGTAGTTTATAGCTTCAAAATCCAGAATAGAATACAGTTTGTTTCAAAAAGACAAAAAGGAAATTCTTATTAGCGTTTTATGAAACGATAATCTATCCTTGAAAGAAGGGAGTTAATTTGTCTCACCACATGATCAATCATGCATTGTGAATTTTTTTTTTTTTTTAATCTCAATCGCAAAAACTCCCACATTTTCCCTAAGAGAACCATTATGTTTTAATAAAATTAAAACCCCCTACCCCCCCCCCCCCCCCCCCTTTTCCAGAATTTTGTTTCAGAACCTTGATAAAGGGAAACGTTGAAAAATAAAAATAAAAATAAAAATGTTTTTCTTGCGTCTTTATAATTATTATGTATACCTTAGTAATTTCAACTAAGTTTTTGTCAGTCTCTTGAATAGTTCCCAAATATATGATATAAAATTTGTTATATGGGCATTTCTGAACGTTGTTTTTCATTTAGTAGATATAAAAAAGGGTGTGAATGCCAATGAGACAACTCTCCATCCAAGTCGCAATTTATAAAAGTAAATCATTATACTTTTTAGGTAAAAAAAAAAAGTCATTGTCTTCAACACGGAGTCTTGGCTGACACTGATCAGCAAGATATAAATGGCGCAAACGTTGCTAGTGTAAAACCACTCAAACGGGAAAATCAACGCGGTCTACGAGAAACACTTATGAACAACATCAACAAACTACAACTACTGAACATCAGATTCCTGACTTAGGACAGGTGCAAACAATTGCAACGAGTTAAAACATTTTAATTGTATCAAACATTCGCCCTTATCTGAAACAATAGTGTAACATTGTATTTATAATACTCCGTTTTAGATAGTCAAACCTGACCCTTTCAAATACAAGGAGAAAAAAACATAACCCCATTTCAGACAAATGAGCTGAAAATGCAACCCTGTCCGTCGGAACATACCCGTCTCGGTATCATATATATAGTAAGTATCCAACAGGTACAAGTAAAATGGCCATTGGGGGAGTGTCACACAAAACAACCATTTCATGTATGGATTTACTTACCGTTTTTATTGTATAAAAAAGGTGTCCAAGTCCCCATCGGATAGGGAATTAGTATAAAAAGAAATCAGAGTATGTGTTTAATTATTTAATAAAGCAAATAACGATAGGGGTTGTTTTTGTGGAAAGGGGGGGGCGTACGCCCATTACGCCCTTGCGTGGACCCGCCCCTGATAATTTCAATAACTTCCTGAAGCTAGATGTCCTCGTCTGCAAACGTTAATTGAATAGCATGTCCTTGGTATTCATTCCAGTGTCTGGTAGAAAAGATTGGACACAATAAAAAAAATAACCTTAATATTCTGGCCTTTTTAGATACTTTTAATTTACGCCATCTTTAGTTTCAGACGAATTGATCGAATAATATCGGTGAGCTCACCTTTTTAGTGAACTCGCAAGTTCCAAATTAAAAGAGTTGGTATTGCGTTGATTCATAAAAAAGAATGGCCAGCGTAGATACAAGTATCTTGTCTTAGGGAGGGATAAATCCTACTTTGTAAAGGACCACTCTGATTCAAACAAAAAATTCTCTGATACTGACATTATCAAGATGCTTGATTTTTTTTATTAATAACATATTTGTTACGTTCGGAGGACGTGTTTTTCAACAGATCGGTATTATAATGTGAACAAATTGTGCCCCTCTTCTTGCCGACTTGTTTCTTTATTATTATGAGGCTGACCTCATACAGGAACTTCTTAGAAAGAAAGATAAGAAGTTAGCAATATCCTTTAATATAAAAAAGAAGATGTGGTATGATTGCCAATGAGACAACTATCCACAAAAGACCAAAATGACACAAACATTGACAACTATAGGTCACCGTACGGACTTCAACAATGAGCAAAGCCGATACTGCATAGTTTAACTCTACTTTCCGCTATATAAATGATGTTCTTTCACTAAATAATTCAAAATTTGGTGAGTATGTTTAATGCATCTATTCCACCGAACTGGAGATAAAGGATACACCACAGATACCGTTAAGTAGGCCTCATATCTTGATTTACATAGATCTAGAAATTGACAATGAGGGTCGGTTGAAAACAAAACTTTACGACAAAAGAGATGATTTCTGCGTGTCATTTCTAAGTAGCAACATTCCAGACTGTTACACAATTGATATCGAACTACAATCTCCTTCCCTTTAATGGTGTGACCTACCGAATTTGACTATTTACAGGATTTGTTATCGCATAAGCAACACGACGTCACGGATGCCACATGTGGAACAGGACATGATTACCCTTCCAAAGCACATGAGATCACCACTAGGTTTTGGTGGAGTTTGTGTTGCTCATTCTTTAGTTTTTTATAATATGTCATGTGTACTGTTGTTTGTGTGTTTGTGTTTTTCATTTTAGCCATGGCGTTGTCAGTTTATTTTCGATTTATGAGTTTGACTGTCCCTTTAGTATATTTCGTCCCTCCTTTCCAAGCCAAGCCATTACCTCCGGCTTTTCCGACTCACAACTTGCAATATGACCTACAAGTTTGCACAAGGTCATGTTTTTCTCTGGCTGTTTATGACGTCTTATACTAAATCCATAGGATGTTGGATGTGTACGGATTGATTGTTTAGTCTTAGATGCATGACTATTTTATTAGTTGTTAGTGGCTTTGAACTAGCTGTCAGATAACTGCGAGTACTCTCAGATCTGTTCATTGTGTCTTTTTGTGTCGGGATGTATAAGTACCCGGCCACGTCCACTTGTATTTTTTGTCTATCTGATGAGTTAAGCCTTTTTCAACTGATTTTTGTAGTTCGTTCTTATGTTGTATTGTTATACCACTGTCCCAGGTTAGGGAGAGGGTTGGGATCCCGCTAACATGTTTAACCATGCCACATTATTTATGTATGTGCCTGTCCCAAGTCAGGAGCCTGTAATTCAGTGGTTGTCGTTTGTTTATGTGTTACATATTTGTATTTCGTTAATGTTTTTTGTACATAAATGAGGCAGTTAGATTTCTCGTCTGAATTGTTTTACAGTGTCTTTTCGGGGCCTTTTATAGCTGACTATGCGGTATGAGCTTTGCTCATTGTTAAAGGCCGTACGGTTACCTATAATTTTTAATGTTTGTGTTATTTTGGTCTTTTGTGGATAGTTGTCTCATTGGCAATAATACCACATCTTCTTTTGTATATCTTCTACAAATCTGGGGCTCCTACTGATAGCCATCAAACCTGTCTAATTGCTTACGCACTGTGTGTTGAGGCATTTTGTGTAAAAAGAATGTCACATGTAATTTCCCGCGGATGACCATGTTGATATCATAGACACGTTTTCTCGCGAATAGATTGATTTGCTAAATTAGTAAACATGGTATAGAGTCTGTAATAATTCTTTCATATCATACTCGAAGTAGCATGTATTTAATTACAAATGTTTGATGTCTACAATTATTCAAATAAAGATAACAAAAAATAGATGTTTGTTAAAGTCTGGTTGCAAGTATTTCAGACAATTAAAACTAAATGCCAAAAAAATGAAAATTAAAATTAAATATAATTTTTTTGCTCTGTCTTGGAGTAAAGGCATAACCCATATAATACATTCATAGAAATATTCCATAAAAGTACACACCAAGACTCAAAAGATAGAATTTTAAAAGAATTTTAAACTGAAAGAAAGAAGGACCCGATGTGTGATTGCTATAGTTATTTTTGGTATGGATCTAAACATACGGGACGTAGACTTGTTAGTACATATTGGATGCCCTAAATTTGTGCTCTTTTAGTGGCAAGAGGCAGGCCGTTGTTCGAGAGATGGCTGACAAGAGCTAAGTCTCATTCACTACATGTCTTTGAAAAATACCGCTAGAGATAATCGTACAGAACAAAGATAGCATGTGTGTCCGTACGCAAGTACTGTCACTTATTTCAGACACGAAAACAGTTGCAAGTCTGTCGGAAAGTAATATACTGTAGTGGATTCGACTTGGAACATTGTGATTGTTCTTCCTGTATATCTTGTTCTGTGCGTATTGAAAAGTGTCCATGCCAAAAGAGATGCTTTTGCAATGTACATACTTTCCTTAACCAAGAACGTGTAGATGACTAAGTTAAAAGTTTCTTGTGGCATTTACAACTAATAGGTGAATGAAGATTTCTTTGCTCACCCATGGAGTTGTACATAGAGACTTGTCTGGTTAACACTGAATTGTATAATAAATGTCAATACTGTCAATCCGACTAATGGGTGAATGAAGATTGCTTCGCTCGTCCAAGGAGTTGTTCGGTTCATACTAGACTGTACATTAAATAATGATACTATCATCGGTGTTTCACTTCAATTTTTATTTAAAAACCAAGCATGAACCATAATTATAAAATTATTCAATTGTCCCCATGAAATGTTATCAAACTGTAAATAATATAAAATCATTCCTGACTTAGAAGAAAATGACTGAGATAGTTCAGCTGTACAGGAAGACCGTTAATTGAATATTAATCAAGTACACCAATCATTTACAGGTTATTTTTTATATTCTATCTAGTTTTTATTTTAGATACAAAGAAAATCTTCGTGTAAATTTATCATATAACAAAATAACCTCTGTTATGTCTATACGGTATCTTGTAGTGAGGGTTTATCATCATGTGCTCCTGTTCAAAGGAGGTTTACACACAGAAGAATAAAATTTCGTTTCGTTTCACGAAGGAATCCGTTTTTGTATTAGCCGTTTTGAAAGTTTGAACCTGATGTTGATGAATGTTGAAAAATGTTGAATTGTTATATTATGACACATTTTCGTTGGATTTAAAGCAATATTATATGATATTTCGCTTCTAAGTGTGATTGGACACACTTAAAAACAAGGTACACATGTTGATTTGAGAATTTTTTTTTGCTACGCGAATTTTGCCTATCGCGATATGACCTCGGGTGGCACATTGATAGTAAAAAAAAATATCAGAACAGTAAATAGAAATAGTAAATAATGCCCCCGAGGTCATATGTTATAGGACTACTCTGCACATAGCCAGTACCCAGTAAGTCGTATTGAACACCGAGAAATAGATGTATTATCCGTTACTCTGCACATAGCCAGTACCCAGTAAGTCGTATTGAACACCGAGAAATAATTAAGCGACACGTTTTTTTTAAGGTCGTGTATTGCCTTTATTCTTGTCGACGCCTGCCTATAAATGTCTGCATAAAGTCAATACAAACACATTTCAACAGACAGTCTCCAGACAACTAAGGAATATTTAATATTCTAATAAGTTAAAAGTTCTTGTTATGCAATAATATTCATCGCGGCAGCTTTTAACATTTGACAATGGTTTTGTGTTATTAAAGTACTCCATCCCACGTGTTGTAGTCAATATTTCAACCTGAGTTTTTCCTACCAATCAAATTAGAGCATTTTTTTTTCATTAATCTTGAAAGCCATAGAATAGAATAGAATAGAATAGAATACTTTATTAATCCAATTATGGACCCTTGCGGGTTTTAAATTTCATACAATGATTACAATGATTTGTTATAACAATGAAATAATAATTTGAAGTTAGTTCATCAAACTTTTACATTTTCGACACTTGTGTTTAAAAGGCAAGTGTTATGTATTTTACGAAAATTCAGGACGCGAAATGTTAAAAATTTTAAAAGTCAAATCACAAAATTTCTAGGAGGAAAATTCGAATAGTCCTCAATCAAGGGTAACATCAAATAATAAAACACATCAAACGAACGGAAAAAAACTGTCACATTCTCGACTTGGCACAGGCATTTTCAAAAGTAGATAATAAAATTAACGGTACCAATTTTCTTGCACCAGATGCGCATTTCGACAATACATGTCTCTTCAGTGATGCTCGTGGCCAAAATATTTGAAATCCAAAGCTTATATAAAAGATGAAGAGCTATAATCCAAAAGGTCCAAAAAGTATAGCTAAATCCGTGAAAGGAATCAGAGGTTTGCATGAGGGAGATACATGCCTTAATTTATAATAATTTCTAATATTTTGTAACAGCAAATTTTAACAACACAAAAAATCCTTATTTTCATGCCAGTACCGAAGTACTGGCTTCTGGGCTGGTGATACCCTCGGGGACTAATAGTCCACCAGCAGAGGCATCGACCCAGTGGTAGTAATAAAATTAACGGTACCAATTTTCTTGCACCAGATGCGCATTTCGACAATACATGTAGATAAAGGTGAACTGAACCTTATTTTAGTGTATAGATCATGTAATGGAGGCCACCCCGGTTAACGATCCTGGATAAATCGACTTACACGGGAAAATGAGAGTGTTGTAATCCGAGCATATACTTAATAATACAAGAACAATATAGGAAACTCACCAGGGTTTATTTAGGTGATACAACAATTCATACAAAAAATACAGTTGCAATATAAATAATCGTTGCAATCATTAAATGTCATTGTACCATAGTTTGTTTAATTTTCCATTGAAAAAGTGTGAGGGTATCTACACATACACCACAGTTCCATATCAACCCTCTGATTGGTTTACCAGAAGATTTAAAATGGTCATGTGGGGTATGTGAGATACCTCACACTTTTAGCCAGAACCTACAATGTAACATTTTCTTTCCTGTAATATTTTTCAACTCTAAATTTTTACTAAAACTA
This sequence comes from Mytilus edulis, assembly GCA_019925275.1. NCBI lineage: Eukaryota > Metazoa > Mollusca > Bivalvia > Mytilida > Mytilidae > Mytilus > Mytilus edulis. The sequence goes on from JAHUZM010000584.1 coordinate 10,066, forward strand.
TAGTGTTGAGTAGTTGTCTCATTGGCGAATACCCCATATCCTTTCTTTTTCTTAGAAAAAGTACAAAAATGAATTTTAATAACTGTATTATTTTAATAATATGTGAAACTAGAAGCCAAATATTAAATACTCTAATCCTTGAGAATGGCACACTGGTAATTTCACTACAAAAAAAAATGCATAAATTCCATTATGCATAATTTCACTACTAAAAAGGATGGAATTCCAATGAATATATTCCTTTGAATAAAATACACCACATAATCCTCAAATACTGAAATAATCACAAATATATTTAACTTCCACTATTAAAATTGAACACACATCCAGTGAACAAACTTCCAACGCCTTCTGCTGCAATTTTTGATGTTTCTTGATTTTCCGTGCGATTTTGAATTTCTGTGTTGTCTTCATGTTTAATTTTCTTACACATGCTTTCACTCGGTTCAAGGATGTTTGAGATATCCTTTAACATCTCACTGGAAGCCCTTTTATATTTTCTAACACTCTCCACTGACCTATGGCTTGTCCTGTTCATTATTTCTTGTTCTGGGACTCCTGCCTGGTATAATGGTGTGGCACATGTCCTTTTACCAGATTAGTGAAATACCTATCTATTCCAGCTTCTGCACACATGGTTTTCATGATATTAGACAATTTGTTGACCCCTACTGACTGTTCACCAAACTTAATACTTCCTTTATCTAGCGGTCTCCTATAAAAAGCTGTTCCATTTAAATCACGTACAATATTAAAATATTGTTCATATATCTTAAATAGTACTGGATTTTGTAGATAGTGTTTTAAGTTTTTGGCACTCAAGTTCCGCTGATTGAGTCCACCTGAAAAAATGAAGTATTGACATTGAGTGACAATTGAATCATACACTGAACAAAACTGAGTTATTAATGAATTAGATAAGATAAGATACAATCTAATTAAAATATTGATCTCTGATTACGTTATACTACATCTCATAATTAGATTGAATAAGATATTTTATTTGTTTAAAATCCAAAATAACAGTGAAATATAAAACAGTTTTATATTGCTTGAATTAGGTAAAACGTAATAAGCATACACGCTACGCAAGATATGAATATACCGGCCGTCTTTACAGTGAATTTGCATAAATGAATCACCTGTTGAAGCGCGGACCTCAACGAAGACACCCGTATTTTCTGAAAATCGTCACTCATGTGACAAAATTACACAAACGAACGAATTGAAATACACAAGAAAGAAAAATACTTAATAATTTAAGAAAAAATAAACTGACCTTTGTACGTTTTGTTGGCTCTGCCCTTGAATAATATATAGCTTCCCGTCTGATCCTTTCCCAGTTCGAACTGATCCACGGACAGATTCCTATGCTCATCTACACCTCTGAGCCCAAATGTTAGATCGTCTTTACTGTTGTCCCATTGGGGAATTACATTCAAAAAGTCAATGTCACTTATCTCCATTTTTGCAGCCATTTCAGACGACTGAAACGCGCAAACTGATAATGCAGCGGGAAAGGCACTTTTCATCACGTGATATCAGTTAATTGTGACGTCTAATGAACTTTGGCACAAGTCATTTACCAAATTAAAAATTTGATTGGGTATGTGTAGATACACCATAGGATGAACTAAATTTCACTCGAAAGCAAAGCTTTCTCGTGAAATTTAGCCCCTCCTATGGTGTATCTACACATACCCAACACTTTTTAATTTGGTAACTATAACATATACGATCAATGCATGTCAGGTTATAGGTGAAGAGTTCGAATGTTGCGTTCTGGGTACTACGTCACTGATTAATTTTATGGTACATATAAAACATGGACTGATTCAGTACTATATATTGGTGTTCAGCACTCTATTGAATAGAGAAAGAAACTTATCCTTGCTACAAGCCGCCTACAGTTGTTGCAAGGGTTCATAAAGGTAGATTCATTAATAAGTTTCTATTTAAACGGACGTGGCTCCGTACTTGTCCATGACGCACGGCATAACGGAGAACCACTTTGAAGATTTCTGCCGTTCGGAGGTCTACCATTTGTGACCATATTTCGACTTCCAAGACACTCGTTAGGGTCTTTATTTTTTGAATTGGAGACTTGCCTTGCAATTCAAAGCAACAACAAAAATACAAGTATGATAAATCCTCTGCATGCATTTAAAGCTCCCTCCAATCATTTGAAATATCAATGCCACGCCAGTAAACCAGTGTCAAAGTGGGTGGTATGTTTGGTTATTGAGGATGTAAAGATACGCATATCATTGTTCCTGACCCAAGACCTCTAGTCTGTTTTGTTGACTGTCTTAATCTGTCTAACCTGTAATTCTGTCTACATAGTCTACTCTGACGGTTTTTTTTTTTCATTAAATCAATTTTGTATGATATGTTCCGTATTAATCTACAGTTCTGTATTATTTTTCTTCTAAAACCACCTTAATTTGAACATAAGAAATCATTTGTTTCAAGAAAAGCTCTGTTATGTTGAGGTATCCAACTTTTAAAGACAGCTTGTTATGCTTATACCTTCTTAGTTCACACAATCAATTGGGTCATAAGATTAATAAATTGATGTAAATGAAGAAATATTCCGGATTTTTTTCTGAATTTAGTATCGACCATAAAAACTTGTTAATTATGAGATCAGGACCTCAAATTTTTCCCTGTTTAACTTCTTTATGCTGTCTTTGATTTTGTATCAGTTTTATCACTTTCATCACTTTCACCTAAAGTGAGTTTTAAAAAGAAACAAGAAAAGATAACGACAACGTCATGGCTAAAAATAAAACAGACAAACAATAATACACATGATGCAACATAGAAAAACCAAACAATAAGCAGAGGCGGATTTAGGGGGGGGGGGCGGGCCCCCCCTTTTTGGGAAAAAATTTGGTTGCTTATATAGGGAATCACTGAAGCGTGACTGGAGCGGGCCCCCGCTTAGGTCAGTCAGTGGGCCCCCACTTATGAAAATTTCTGGATCCGCCACTGATAAGCAACACGAACCCCACGAATAGTCTAATTCGGTAGGTCACATTCATGAAAGGAAAGAAGGGGATTGTAGTTACGATGTAAGGACCATATCCGATATCATTTGGGAAACTGTTATTCTATAACGGTCAACCAACTTGTGATGGCGTTTGTAAATTTACGAAGGGATGATTGAGAGCATCTTCCTCTGTGAATAAACTATTCCACAAATTACTGAGACTGCAAAGATCAGACGGAAACTGATAAGCAACACGAACCCCACGAATAGTCTAATTCGGTAGGTCACATTCATGAAAGGAAAGAAGGGGATTGTAGTTACGATGTAAGGACCATATCCGATATCATTTGGGAAACTGTTATTCTATAACGGTCAACCAACTCGTGATGGCGTTTGTAAATTTACGAAGGGATGATTGAGAGCATCTTCCTCTGTGAATAAACTATTCCACAAATTACTGAGACTGCAAAGATCAGACGGAAACCGATTTACCTAGATGCTACGAAGAGGTGATTATAAAACAAAGGCTGATAATAAAAAATTACACATGTCCATTACATTATTTTTTTACATAAGTCATTACATTATCTGATTAGATAAATCAGGAATCTAATGTTCAGTATTTCTCGTTAAAAGTTTGTTGATTTACTTTATAAGTTTTTCTAGTGGTGTTTATAGTTTAGAACGTTGGTTTCCCCCTTTAAATTGTTTTAAACTAGTTATTTTTGGGGAACAACATAGTTTGATGGGAGCCAAGGCTCCATATCGAAGACTGTACTTTGACTTATTACGGTTTACTTTTACAAATTGTTACATGGAGCATCGTCGCACTTATTCCACATCTTATATCTGTATGATGTACATGTGTATTTGAGACTGGACTATCTATTCCATCCAATGCAATAATCATGATGATGTACCCACTGATAGTCCATGAGGAACTTTACTTAAGAAGCAAGTGTGGTTTTATTGTTATATGATAGTAGTTTTGATATTTGTAATAAGAACCAATGCCAGGGCTAACATGACGTTAAAGGTAAAGTAAACAGTAGTTAGGCTGAAATGGCACACATTTTAACCAATCAGCAAAAACATGCTTCGTCAGAATCTGGAAAACATTGGGACTTGAACCTTATTATGAGTACATAACTCTACAAGTAAAACACCAAAAGGCAACTTAAGAAATAACCACTCCTGCGGTCGTCAAAATAATGAAAACCTTCATGCACAATGAAAACCAAATCCCCTATAACTATTAAAATCAACAACATCATAATGCTTACAATTGGTGATCCAATCGAAATAAGATTTAACCAACTTATCAGTAAACTTGGACGATAATTCTGTTATAGATTAGACGGAGAAAAAATAACTAGAAAGTACAGTACATTGTTCTCTCACTAAATAATACAAAATTTGGTAACTATGTTGAACGAATCTATCCCATCGAAATAGAGATATAGGATACTATAGATACAGTTTAGTCTGCCTCATTTCATCTTAACTTACATCAAGAAATTGACAATGAGGATCGGTTGAAAAAAAACCTTAACGACTTAGAAAGGATTTCAGCTTCCCAATTATGAACTTTCCATTTCTATGTAGCAACATCACAGCAGTGTCCGCATATGGGGTATATATCCCCCAACTGATACGATATTTTCGACCATGATATTGCTGCTTCCATGGAAGCTCAAGAAACTAAAGTTTAAAATGGTGAAGTTGAAATCATCCCTTCGTAAATTTGTACGGACGCCATACGAGTTGGTTATGGAAAACCGTTTCACAGATGTTATCAGATACTCACCCAATGTCGTAACTACAATACCCTTCCCTGTTCACGAATGTGACCTACCGGATTTGTAATATCATAAATAAAGGCAACAGTAGTATACCGCTGTTCAAACTCATAAATCCATGGACAAAAAACAAAATCGGGATAACAAACTAAAACTGAGGGAAACGCATTAAATATAAGAGGAGAACAACGATACAACACTACAATGTAACACACACAGAAACGACCAAGCATCAGACAAAATCCCACGAGAATAACAAATATAAGCAACAGGACGGGTGCCACATGTTACACATGATTTGCTTACCTTCTGGAGCACCTGAAATCACTCAGAATTTTTAGTGGGGTTCGTGTTCTGAACTTTTTGTTTTCTATGTTTTGTCTTCTGTACTATTATTTTTCTGTTTTGTAATTTACACTTTTAAAAGTATTGCTATTAATGTTAATGATACATGAAATTAGCACACATCTCAAGAAACAGACAAAATAAAATTGTCTTCCCATGTTTGAAACAGAAAAATTCAGATTTTCTTCTCTTGTCCTATGTTTGAAACTCATTTTTAAGTGTTAACTTTAAAAAAAAAACAACATATATTTATATATTATTTCGATAGCTAAACGAAGTTGGAAAATATACATTACACATGCAGACTTCTAATACGTTCAGGTATTTCACATCCAATTTTTTTACGGAAATATTCTTTATAAAGCACAAAGGTGTCGGTATTCATCTCAGAAACTTACAAAACCTTTGAAGAGACTTATTAAGAAGGGATATAATTACGATACTGTTGTCAGGTCATTAAAGATTGCATATTTTGGCGTTAATATTGAGTCACTGATAAGGTCTTTGCATCGGAACTAAACACATTTATTCTAAAAACAGTTGTTGGCATGACACGGGTTATGTTCTTCTCATATATGTTATGATGGTATGATAGTAAACCCCTAACGGGAAGGATTGTGCCTGATGTTCATATGATGAAATCATAATCTTTCAGTCAGTTTAATTGAAGTCTTGAGCTGGCATGTCAGTTAACTGCTAGTAGTCTGTTGTTATTTATGTATTATTGTCATTTTGTTTATTTTCTTTGGTTACATCTTCTGACATCAGACTCGGACTTCTCTTGAACTGAATTTTAATAAGCGTATTGTTATACGTTTTACTTTTCTACATTGGTTAGAGGTATAGGGGGAGGGTTGAGATTTCACAAACATGTTTAACCCCGCCGCATTTTTGCGAATGTCCCAAATCAGGAGCCTCTAGCCTTTGTTAGTCTTGTATTATTTTAATTTTAGTTTCTTGTGTACAATTTGGAAATTAGTATGGCGTTCATTATCACTGGACTAGTATATATTTGTTCAGGGGCCAGCTGAAGGACGCCTCCGGGTGCGGGAATTTCTCGCTACATTGAAGACCTGTTGGTGACCCTCTGCTGTTGTTTTTTATTTGGTCGGGTTGTTGTCTCCTTGACACATTCCCCATTTCCATTCTCAATTTTATTACACATGAATGAATTACAAACTAAGTAAACTTATATTGCCCATTGGAATATCAATGATTTAAATGAAGATAAATTTCAGGATGATTTGTTTATTGAAAATGTTTGTCAATATGATATATAGATATAAGATGTGACATGAGTGCCAAAGAGACCACTCTCAATCCAAGCCAAAAATTTTAAAAGTAAACCATTATAGGTAGGTTTTCAACACCGTGCCTTGGCCTACACCTAACAGCAAGCTATAAAGGTCCCCAAAAATGTCTTAGTGTAAAACTGTTCAAACGGGAAAACCAACGGTCCAATCTATATTAAAAGAATAAAAAAAAAAAAACAGAAACCCCTTTGAACCACATCAACAAACGACAACTACTGAACATCAAATTCCTGACTTAGGACAGTTGCAAAAATTTGAAGCGGGTTTACAGTTTTTATGGTATCAAACCTTCAACCTTACGTGAAACAATAGTGTATCATAGAACGACACTCCAAAAATATCAAATGAAATGACTGAACATAATCAAAACACATTGTGTATCATCTTGGTTCGTGTTGTGTTGTTCTTTGGTTTATAGGCCACACCAATTTAAATTCTTGTTTTACGGATTTTTGGACTCCAAAAATTGGGGCGAGCGAGCGATTTGAAAATTTTAATAAAAAAATATTTTATTTGCAAATTTTTGAGGCGAAGCTTGAAAAGTAAAGGCGAGCGATTATATATTTTTTTTTTGTAAACATAAAATAGTAGGTTTTGACAGTATTAAAACTTGATTTATCACTTGCACTTTGACATTTCTTTAATTTATGAAGTATTTTTCCCTGTTCACCAATAAATAATTGAATAATAAGATTTGGTATATGTATGTGTGCCAATTAATGAGACAATTCTCCATTCAAGTCATAATCAGGTTGGGATCAATGATCCCTCAATTTTATAAATATCTTTTTATGAGGGGTCAGTATAAGTTACAATATATTTTTTTGTAAATAAAACTTAGTACAAAAGAGCTTATTTTCCAAAAGAACTATACATCTATCTCGTATTAAATGGTCAAACCATGTAATAAACCTGGGCTTAGGCCATGTTAACATATTTACTTTCATATTATTCAAAATAAGTGGACCCCTCTTTAAGAATAGTAATGTTGCTTAAAATATGATGTATTTCTCCTCTTTTTTAAAGTAATTTTTTTTTGAGTTTTTCAAAGGATTTGTATAGTAACACTATGCAAATCCTTGGTATTTCTTTTTTATAACAGTAAAATGACCCCATATGTGCCCTGTCTGAGGGAGGATTGTTCCCAACCTGATAATAACAAATACAGGTCATAGTACGTACGGCAGGGCTTTGACCCAGACCAAACAGCAAGCTATAAGGGACCACAAAATTATAAGTGTACACAATTCGAACAGGAAAACCAACGATCTAATTTATATAGATACAAACGGGAAAATACCAAATAATATTTATGAACATCAACGAACGAAATCTAACTGCTGAACGACAGGCCCCTAAATCAATCAGGACAGGTGCATAAACATGCAGAGGGTATGGATAGTTTTGTATCGCCAGCATGCAGTTGAAGGCATTTCTTTCAGAAGTTCTTTGAAGTTTATTACTAACAACGAACATATTTTGATAGGGAATATAAGTAAGGGGGAAGGAAATCAATGTTTTGTTCTGTACAGGTAATTTCTTCTGTTATATATATTTATATCGGAGCACTCCCATTTGGGATAAATGGGTTTCATGCTGAATTAAATATTATCACAGACATTGACACAGTGTACTTGGGTGCTTATATGTTTAAAATCGTTATAAATACAGGTTAGACTGTGATTATAAAAACAAGTGAAAATATCTTTTCATAATATTTACAAAAGAACGGTGCGGGAAATGGACACGATTACATTTCCGGATGCGGGCGGGTCCGTCGAACAAGGAATTAAATTGGTGTGGCCATATTTGTTGATATTGATGTTGCTCTGTACTTATACATCCCGTCGTTGTGTTGTTTGCTTTGTCAGTACGAATTTTTAGTTTATTTGATGCGCGTGGCTCTGTGCTTGGACATCGCGCTTTTGTGATGTTCAATTGTGGTTAGTGCGTTCTGGTCCTTCTTGTTTATATCCCTATATAAATCTTGACGTCTTTTTATACAAGTATGTGATAAAATTAAGTGGAGCCAGTGGTGATGAATCAATAATATTTTCCCCACAGTTTGGCTATCTGCAAATTAAGTTTTACCCTTGTCCGTCTGTCCCAAACTTGGTTTCTGTTCTCCAACTATAGTATGCTTCAGCCAAATGCCATGAGACTTGTATAAAATGCTTATCACCCAATAACGGATCAATTTTGAATATAGGTGTCTCACTCTATCCATTCTAGAGTCTCTATACAGGTGGCCAAATTGCTGAGCTTCCGTATTCACATTTGCATTTAAACACAATCCTGTTTACCTTAAAAGAGGGACGAAAATTACCAGAGGGACAGCCACTCATAAATCGAATATGAAATGACAACGCCTGGCTAAAATTGAAAGAAGACAAACAATAGAACACATGACACAAATAGAAAACTAAAGAATAAGCAACACGAACCCCACTTAAATCTAGGGGTGATGTTGGATGCTCCGGAAGGGTAAGCAGATCCGGCACCCGTCGTGTTGCTTATGTGATTACAAAATCCGGTAAATAGTCTAATTCGGTAGGTTGCATTCATGAAAGGGAAGGGGATTGTAGTTTGCGACGTAAGGAACATATCCGATATCATTTGTGAAAAGGTTATTCCATATAGGTCAACCAACTTGTGATGGCGTCCGTAAAATTAACGAAGGGATGATTTCAACTTCACCATTTGGAACTCTTGGTTTAAAAGCTTCCTTTAAATATCAGTCCTGGTAACCGTATCTATGATGAGTTTATTATCCAAACGTCTTCTCTTTGTAAATGATTATTGAATGATATATATTCACTATAATCCGGACTTTCATTGAAACAATAGAATGGTCAGACTGATTGCATTGTTTACAGAGACATTTGTTGTTTTTTTAAGATCATTTACTTTGGACCGATGATCATTCATTCCTAAATGTGTCTTTGTCGAGTTTCGGTGACGTAGATCAATCCAAAAAGAGTACATTCAATACCGTTCACAATATTGAAAGCAGTGCAAATAAAAGAGGGACGAAAGATACCAAAGGGACAGTCAAACTCATAAATCTAAAACTGACAACGCCATGGCTAAAAATTAAAAAGACAAACAAACAACAGCACACACGACACAACATAGAAAACTAAAGAATAAACAACACGAACCCCACCAAAAAACTAGGGGTGATCTCAGGTGCTCCGGAAGGGTAAGCAGATCCTAAATACTCCTGACTGTGTGTATTGTAACTTTTGGTGGTTGAATTACTTTGAAAGTGGGTATCAATTATTAGTATATCACAGGTTTTACAATTTTTCTCGGTTATATTTGGAATAAATAGAGTAATAGTGGTTGCTGTCCTTGAAATCTAAAATATCTGACAGTTGAACAGTCCTGGACCGAGTTTAAACAAATTATCTGAATTTATATAGTACAATGAGGAATCAGAAGACTACACATATCTCATTTTCATTACATCATTTAAGGGACCCTTCATAAAACCGGTGTTGTTGTGTCCTTGACAATATCCGATTGACACCTATTTTTATCCTGGGCGGCTTCTCATCCAGTATACTATTTTTTATTTTAAAGGTTTTCATGACGTTAGACTACCGGACTGGCAGAATCCTCGAGGACATATTGTCCACCAGCAAAGATTCTGGTCCGGTTGTTATAAACAAAGGCAACAGTAGAATGCAGCCGTTCGAAATTCATAAATGGATTGAAAAAAACAAATCCGGGTTACAAATTAAAACTGAAGGAAACTCGTCAAATATAAGTGGAAAACTTCTTCACAACACTCAAATGTAACACACACAGAAACAAACTATAATATACATAATAATGGCCATTTTCTTGACCTGGTACAGGACATTTTAAGAACAAAAGGTTGGGTTGAACTTGGTTTTTCAACTTGGAATTCATAGACGGCCCCCTGATTCCCTGTCTAGGTGTTCTAACCACATCTGAGTTTCTTGGATGGTTTACCCAGTCCTCTACCCAGCTGTGTCTCAATCTACAAATGGATTTACATTTGCTCAACTAACTGATGATGTTTCTCAGTGCTTGGACAGCAGCATAACTTCCTTTTGGTGCTTCCTTAGTCGCCAATCTGAACCAGTACATGTTTGCCTCTGACGTAACGTTTGTACCCAATTTTGGACCTACATTAGCGTTTTTATCATCCATGTGGTGTGGCACTTCAGTTCACCGATCCGTGATAACCTCTTTTGATATGAGAAACACCGCAGACAAACAATAGATAGGCGTTCTCCATGTGTTTCCCTACTCTCGAAATGTCTTTTTATTTTTTTGGTCAGGGAATTGCTGTTGACGAATTCAACTTTCGTCTAGGTTCAGTGGTCTGATTCTGAAAGATATAGATTTAAACCGGATGTTATGTTAGGGTGTTACATGGTATTTAATTTTAGCATGGAACAGTATATCTATTTCCTGTGTCAGCTTATGAAGTTAAAGTTTTCAATTGGTTAAATCTATAAATAAATAACTTCTTATACAGTCTCTTATAGTTTTGGTTATATCTATAAATAAATAACTTCTTATACAGTCTCTTATAGTTAGGTATGTTTTTTTAAGGTAGGCACTCATGGTTTGTTATTTTGGTCCTGGTCTCTCTTAGCAATTTCTGTGGGGTATCCTTAGTGGTTTCTTCGCGGTAGCAATTATTTCCCCTTAATTGTATACTTATTTCTTCTATGATATTCATTATAAATATAACTCATGGAAAACAAACACAAAATAACGTGTTATATTTTTGATAAAGCAGTTGCAGAAATGTGATGATATAGAGACGCCAAAGTTAATAAAACCATGAGATGAATCTCCCGACCGAGAAATCATATTCAGACGGAATCTAGGGCCGAGTTGCAGCGGAACCGCCGGGGACGACGACGAAGCAGGTCAAGGTGACCTACCAATAAGAGACGGATACCGAGGCGTTGCAGAGATGTTTACCGCCAAGAATACCCACTTGTACTAAACCAAAGAGATTTCCCCGACAGAAACCTAAATATCCGTGGCATCAATCCAGATACCGGCAATATTTCCTAGAGGAAGTATAAGTGGAACTACTATTTAACCAGAGCCCTACAATAGAAAGGACAGTTGGAAAGAATATATTTCACTTTGAAAAACTGTGCAGACCATGGAAGATGGAAAGAATCTTTTGCTTGCTGCTATCCTTCATATAATTTCATCACTAAGCAAGTCAAATACTAGGCCGTATTAAAAATAAATATTTAACACATCCACTGAAAAAGATGCTTCTTACTTATTACAAGCACGTACAAAGTGTAGCTGTATTTAACAAACCCCCTCACATGGGACATTAGTACAACATAAGAACAGATTACTCAAATCTTTGAAAACGGCGTCAGATGTATGCAACCAAAAATACAACTAACAGAAACACAATGTGAAAGTGGTAAGGCACTTTTACATCCCAACAAAAAAAAATTAATAATTAAGAACAGATATAAGAATACTCGCATCTCTTTCTTTTTTCAACTTGTTCAAAGAAATTATCAGCTACTAAATTAACACATACATCTAAGACTTGACTATCCATCATAACACATCATTAAACATCCAATGAATTTAGTGTAAAGACGTATTGAACATAATACACGATGGTCTTGTTGTATAAATTATAGGTACTGACATAGTTAATCTTTTAAATGACGTGATGTACTCATCATTTAATCAGTCTGTATATTGTTAACCTTTACTGCTCGGTCCATCTTTTGACGTAACTCGGTACTTATACACCCCTCCATTGTGTTATCGAGCTAGTTATATCTGTGCTCGTTGGTTTTTTCTTGGTTCAAAACAGTTTTTTGGTTTCAAAAGAGTAAGCCGGATAATAAATTTTGAAATTTTTATATCTGCTTGTCTTGCTCATACTTTGTTGTCAATATATATATATAGAGAGAGACTCAACATAGATACCAGGATTGAACTTTTACACTTTGACAATTTTAAACGACTCGTTAAATTTAACGACAAGTTGAATGATAATGGACTGATTAAATTTAACGCAGTGATTAGTAAAATTTAACGACTCGTTTAATTTAACGACAAGTTGAACAACAGACCCCTGCTATTTTTCGTCAGTCATAATAACCTTCCATCATTACCGGACTAAACAAGCAAATAACACGACGGGTGCCGTACACGGTGCAGGAAATGGTTACCCTTCCGGAGCACTTGATTTCACACCCGGTTTTTAGTGAAGTTCGTGTTGTTTCTTAATTATTATTTATAACTGTTGATGTAAATATCCTTTGTTTTTTTTTAGTCTTTGTTTACTCCTTGGTTTTGATTGTTATTGTCTTTTCAGAGAAATGAAGGAACGCTCACTAAATTTATCACATGGCAAAAAAAAATGGTGTTAGATCAGGTGTCAAACTAATTAAATACAAGGGTTAAAATTGGTAGAAGTTGACGCCAGCAATTGATCAGAATATCAACTGAAATAATATGACAGTTGCATATGTAACGAAAATGAATCTGACAGTCATTCATCTGAGGTTTTATACATTCTCCACTGGTCAAAAGACATGATTTTATATTATCAGAAAAGTTTACTCATGAGATAGCATTAAAAGACGATCACATAAAAAAAAGTATTCGATTCATTTATACAATCAACCATTAGTTTTTATTAGCTGGTTTAAATTCTTTCTTTTCTTTTTTTAAGGTAAATCATGTTTTATTCATAGTTTTTCACATTTGTTAGTGGATACATCGAATACCGGTACCTTATCCCGGCCTCGTTAACCGTTAGTAGTATATTATAAATTGTGATAGTACTTGTTATATAAAAAAAAAGAAGATGTGGTATGATTGCAAAAATGACACAGACATTGACAACTATAGGTCACCGTACGGCCTTCAACAATGAGCAAAGCCTATACCGCATAGTCAGCTATAATAGGCCCCGATAAGACAATGTTAAACAATTCAAACGAGAAAACTAACGGCCTTATTTATGTATAAAAAAAATGAACGAAAAACAAATATGTCACACATAAACAAACGACAACCACTGAATTACAGGCTCCTGACTTGGGACAGGCACATTCATAAATAATGTGGCGGGGTTGAACATGTTAGCGGGATTCCAACCTTCCCCCTAACCTGGGACAGTGGTATAACAGTACAACATAAGAACGAACTAAACAAATCAGTTGAAAAAGGCTTAACTCATCAGATGGACAAAAATACAAGTAGACGTGGCCGGGTACTTATACATCCCGACACAAAAAGACGCAATGAACAGATCTGAGAGTACTCGCAGTTATCTGACAGCTGTTTCAAAGCCACTAACAACTAATAAAAAAATCATACATCTAAGACTAAACTGTCAATCCGTACACTTCCAACATCCAATGGATTTAGTGTAAAGACGTCATAAACAGCCAGAGAAAACATGACCTTGTGCAATGCCAAGTTACAGGTATCGACAGATTGTAGATCCATGAATATGTTAGTTTAATTTGTCTGTAATACATACATTTATAAATAATAATATATCCAACTAATTGTTGGTCATTTACAAATAGAAGTATATTACTACATAAGCATATATAATTGCAAATCCTTTCTGCTTCACACCTGAGTTCTACAGTATGAATTTTATTGTTCCAATTGTGAAAGTATTGTCAACATCAGGAAACTCTGCATTACTGGTACATAACCGCACTGTGCATTCCTTTTTCAAATAGGGCATAATACCGGAATACAAATTTGGAATCAGTTCGTTGTTCAAATGTAAAATTCAATTTTAAATATTAACAGATAGATTTAATTTACACTGCAAGTTCTTAATTTAATTTTTAATATACATGTGAAAGTTCTACTTGTTGTCAGACAAAGTTGCCTATCTACCACATATTGGGCCTCCATGATGGAATTATTCATTTTGTAACCAAAAACATGTGATTATATTGCAAACGAGACAACTCTTCACAATGACAAATGCAAAACAATTCAAACGAGGAAACTGACGGCCTAGTTCATGTACAAAAAAATATGTAACACAGCAACAAACGTCAACCACTAAATTGCAGGCTCTTGACTTGGGACAGGTACATACATACATAATGTGCATTGTCTGTATGCCTTATGATTTTTATTTTTCATTTTAAGTAATTTTAATAAAGATATTTACATTTTTACGTTATAAATCATGTAAAAAAGAAGATGTGGTATGATTGCCAATGAGACAACTCTCCACAAGACACCTACATCACATAGAAATAAACAACTATAGGTCAACAACGAGCAAAGCCAATGCCAAATAGTCAGCTATATTAGACCCTGAAATTACGATTTTAAACAATACAAACGAGAAATCTAACGCCCTTACGCATATAAATAAAAATAAGCGAAAAACCAAATATGTAACACATAACAAATGACAACCACTGAATTACAGACTCCTAACTTGGAATAGACACCTACATACATAATGTGGCGGGGTTAAACATGTTATCGGGATCCTAATCTGGGACAGTAGCATAACAGTACAACATAAGAACGAACTTTAATAAACAGCTGCGCCATGGACGCATGATACGCCCGTCGTCTTGTCATGAGTGCAATAATCATAAATAGTTTCTGAGATACAGCGTGACATGTGAAAACCCACCTTTTTAAACAAAAAACTCAATAATAACTAAAATAAAATTTTGAATCATCACCAAAAAGTATACAGATCTTAAGAAAAATATAACTAAGAAGTGTGTAAAGTCTTAAGCAATAATCATTTATCGTTTTTGAGACATGTCGCAACATGTAAAAACCCCATCCCCCTTTTTTTTAAATACTCAATAACTCACAAATAAAATTTTGAATCATCACCAAATATTATACAGATCTTAATGTTAATATAACTAAGAAGTGTGTAAAGTTTTAAGCATTTATCATAAATCGTTTTTGAGATACGGCGCAACATGTGAAAAAAACATCTCCCTGTTTTAGTTACAAAGTCCGTTAACTCAAAAAGTTTTTAATCTTATTTTCAGCAAAGAGTATACAGATCGTTTGACCATCATAAGGGACAACTGTATGAATTTATATGAGTTGTTCTCAAGATACGGTGCGACATATTTACACCGGACGGACGGACGGACGCCGGACATTTGTATATCATAATACGTGCCGTCAAAATTTTGACATAACTCATCAGATGGACAAAAATATAAGTCGACGTGGCCGGGTAATTGTCCATCCCAACAACAAAAAGGCAATAGGAACATATCTGAGAGTACTCGCAGTTAACTGACAACTAGCTTTTTATTAAAAGGATTTAATTGTCGTAATTCACACCGAGGGTTGTCGGGATTGATCAAATGAAAGATCTACCGTATGGAGTATTTTTTTTTTATATTTTATACCTTTAAATATGCAATATCCGACTCATAAACCGTCAAAAAAATATTTCTTTTTATAAGGATTCTAAAAATTTAGCATCCTATCTTACCGACCACTCTAAAGTAGAATGTTCCTTTCTAAATAGTTCAGGTTTTAATACGCCCTACGGCTCATTTAAGGATGCATTCTTCTCATGTTTCAGTCTCGTTGAAATCTCGTTCTGGAATTATTTCCTCAAAATGTGATACAAGTGGAAAATATAAATGAATTTCAAAAATATTATAATCAAACATAACTCTGAAAAAAATGGGTATTTCAAATGAATATTTTTAATTTGAGTAATACATTTTTCAAATTTTACGACCAATCAAGTCAGTCTTTTTAGCCAAACTTTGGAGAAAATGGATGAGGGGTACAAAAAATGATTTTACAAGAATAATGTACATCTCATATCATTTTTGTATTTTCAAATTTCTTAGATATGTATTTTTCAATCATTCATAACAAAAAAAAGTTGAAATAATATGTATTTTGTTCTTTAAACTGAGAAAAATCACAAATTTACAAAATTGACAGCATGACAAATTTGATACAAAAAAGCATCAAAATATGATAAAACTTTCTTATATTAACACCTACTTATAGTTGTTTAAGCTAAATTTATTCAGATTGATCCACTTCATCTTTCTTGAAAGTATGAAAAAAAGTTTAATTGTGGGAACTGTGATTTTTTTTCACGATAATACCCCAAAAATGGGTAGAAATTGATGAAAAATGGGAAAATCATCAAAATTGGGTATTTTCAAAGGGTCTTAGCAAAAAA
>JAHUZM010000585.1:0-26673 GCA_019925275.1 Mytilus edulis
GGCTAATGTTTGTACCAATGTGGTTCGAAATTTAGTCAAATTTTCCGTGATGAATGTACCATTTTCATTATATTTTACCAGACTCAAGCTAGCGAACAATAAGCCAGCGAACAATAAGATGAATCAAGCTAGCGAACAATAAGCCAGCGAACAATAAGAAAACGCACCCACATGATCATGCCTAAAAACCGAAGATTTGCAATAACACGACACGTACTTATAAATATGATGACAAATAAATAAAAATGATGACAAATAATTTCCAATAGGAAGATGAAATGCACTTCCATTTAAACACAGAAAAGTTTAATAATTTATTTGTGTATTTAATAACTTTTTTTTAAGGCCGGGAATTAAAAAAAAACCTTTCTCCTTTCTCTTTGATAAGGGATTGGTTATTGTCTGTATAATAATAATAACAATTGATAACAAGAGGTTACACTATACTACTGTAGCGAAACAATAAGATCTTCAAGCTTATATAATTATACGAGTAAAAAGAAAAACTGATAACCATTATATTCACTTTTCGCAAAAGAAATAGCTAGTTCACGTAATTATTCAAAAGTAAATAGTCACTCTTGTAATTTATTTATTACATTTCGATAAGAGCGATAAGTGTAAGAGTTACACACCAATACACCAATTACGTCAAATAGAATGAAAACGATTTGACATAAATATTTTGGTTAATCTCAACAACAATTTATTTAGAATCAAACCTATGTAAAATAACTTTAATCCGTAAACATTTCCCTACGGCAAAGACCCGGATGGGGTAGGGTGACCTTACCATCCCCCTTCTTTAATTCATAAAAAAATAGCTACGGCAAAGCTTTTGTCCCCACTAGGTACACTCGATAGGCACTTGCCGAAGGTTGCCTGGACCCAAATACCCAGGTGGGTAAAGTTACGGAACTTTTTTTTTTGAGGTCCAAAGTTGGGGTCGGGTGACCCTATCCTCCCCCTTATTAAATTCACAGCAAAGTCCCTACGGCAAAGCTTTTGTCCCCACTAGGTACACTCGATAGGCACTTGCCGAAGGTTGCCTGGACCCAAATACCCAGGTGGGTAAAGTTACGGAACTTTTTTTTTTGAGGTCCAAAGTTGGGGTCGGGTGACCCTATCCTCCCCCTTATTAAATTCACAGCAAAGTCCCTACGGCAAAGCTTTTGTCCCCACTAGGTACACTCGATAGGCACTTGCCGAAGGTTGCCTGGACCCAAATACCCAGGTGGGTAAAGTTACGGAACTTTTTTTTTTGAGGTCCAAAGTTGGGGTCGGGTGACCCTATCCTCCCCCTTATTAAATTCACAGCAAAGTCCCTACGGCAAAGCTTTTGTCCCCACTAGGTTCACTCGATAGGCACTTGCCTAAGGTTGCCTGGACCCAAATACCCAGGTGGGTAAAGTTACGGAACTTTTTTTTTTGAGGTCCAAAGTTGGGGTCGGGTGACCCTATCCTCCCCCTTATTAAATTCACAGCAAAGTCCCTACGGCAAAGCTTTTGTCCCCACTAGGTACACTCGCGAGGCACTCGCCGAAGGTTGCCTGGACCCAAATACCCAGGTGGGTAAAGTTACGGAACTTTTTTTTTTGAGGTCCAAAGTTGGGGTCGGGTGACCCTATCCTCCCCCTTATTAAATTCACAGCAAAGTCCCTACGGCAAAGCTTTTGTCCCCACTAGGTACACTCGATAGGCACTTGCCTAAGGTTGCCTGGACCCAAATACCCAGGTGGGTAAAGTTACGGAACTTTTTTTTTTGAGGTCCAAAGTTGGGGTCGGGTGACCCTATCCTCCCCCTTATTAAATTCACAGCAAAGTCCCTACGGCAAAGCTTTTGTCCCCACTAGGTACACTCGATAGGCACTTGCCTAAGGTTGCCTGGACCCAAATACCCAGGTGGGTAAAGTTACGGAACTTTTTTTTTTGAGGTCCAAAGTTGGGGTCGGGTGACCCTATCCTCCCCCTTATTAAATTCACAGCAAAGTCCCTACGGCAAAGCTTTTGTCCACACTAGGTACACTCGATAGGCACTTGCCGAAGGTTGAAGGTTGCCTGGACCCAAATACCCAGGTGGGTAAAGTTACGGAACTTTTTTTTTTGAGGTCCAAAGTTGGGGTCGGGTGACCCTATCCTCCCCCTTATTAAATTCACAGCAAAGTCCCTACGGCAAAGCTTTTGTCCCCACTAGGTACACTCGATAGGCACTTGCCGAAGGTTGCCTGGACCCAAATACCCAGGTGGGTAAAGTTACGGAACTTTTTTTTTTGAGGTCCAAAGTTGGGGTCGGGTGACCCTATCCTCCCCCTTATTAAATTCACAGCAAAGTCCCTACGGCAAAGCTTTTGTCCCCACTAGGTACACTCGATAGGCACTTGCCGAAGGTTGCCTGGACCCAAATACCCAGGTGGGTAAAGTTACGGAACTTTTTTTTTTGAGGTCCAAAGTTGGGGTCGGGTGACCCTATCCTCCCCCTTATTAAATTCACAGCAAAGTCCCTACGGCAAAGCTTTTGTCCCCACTAGGTACACTCGATAGGCACTTGCCGAAGGTTGCCTGGACCCAAATACCCAGGTGGGTAAAGTTACGGAACTTTTTTTTTTGAGGTCCAAAGTTGGGGTCGGGTGACCCTATCCTCCCCCTTATTAAATTCACAGCAAAGTCCCTACGGCAAAGCTTTTGTCCCACTAGGTACACTCGATAGGCACTTGCCTAAGGTTGCCTGACCCAAATACCCAGGTGGGTAAAGTTACGGAACTTTTTTTTTTGAGGTCCAAAGTTGGGGTGGTGACCTATCCTCCCCCTTATTAAATTCACAGCAAAGTCTACGGCAAAGCTTTTGTCCCCACTAGGTACCTCGATAGGCACTTGCCTAAGGTTGCCTGGACAAATACCCAGGTGGGTAAGTTACGGAACTTTTTTTTTTGAGGTCCAAAGTTGGGGTCGGGTGACCCTATCCTCCCCTTATTAAATTCACAGCAAAGTCCTACGCAAAGCTTTTGTCCCCACTAGGTACACTCGATAGGCACTTGCCTAAGGTTGCCTGGACCCAATACCAGGTGGTAAAGTTACGGAACTTTTTTTTTGAGGTCCAAAGTTGGTCGGGTGACCCTATCCTCCCCTTATTAAATTCACAGCAAAGTCCCTACGGCAAAGCTTTTGTCCCATAGGTACACTCGATAGGCACTTGCCTAGGTTGCCTGGACCCAAATACCCAGGTGGGTAAAGTTACGGAACTTTTTTTGAGGTCCAAAGTTGGGTCGGGTGACCACCTCCCCTTATTAAATTCACAGCAAAGTCCCTACGGCAAGCTTTTGTCCCCTAGTAATCGATAGCATTGCCTAAGGTTGCTGGACAATACCCAGTGGGTAAGTTACGAACTTTTTTTTTTGAGGTCCAAAGTTGGTGGGTGACTTCCTCCCTTATTAAATTCAAGCAAAGTCCCTACGGCAAAGCTTTTGTCCCCACTAGGTACACCGATAGGCACTTGCCAGGTTGCCTGGACCCAAATACCCAGGTGGTAAAGTTACGGAACTTTTTTTTTTGAGGTCCAAAGTTGGGTCGGGTGACCATCCTCCCCTTATTAAATTCACAGCAAAGTCCCTACGGCAAACTTTGTCCCCATAGGTCACTCGATAGGCACTTGCCTAAGGTTGCTGGACCCAATACCCAGTGGGTAGTTACGAACTTTTTTTTTTGAGGTCCAAGTTGGTCGGTGACCCTTCTCCCCCTATTAAATTCACAGCAATCCCTACGGCAAGCTTTTGTCCCCACTGGTAATCGATAGGCATTGCCTAAGGTTGCGGACCCAAATACCCAGGTGGAAAGTTACGGAACTTTTTTTTTGAGGTCCAAAGTTGGGGTCGGGTGACCCTATCCTCCCCTTATTAAATTCACAGCAAGTCCTACGGCAAAGCTTTTGTCCCCACTAGGTACACTCGATAGGCACTTGCCAAGGTTGCTGGACAAATACCCAGGTGGGTAAAGTTACGGAACTTTTTTTTGAGGTCAAATTGGGGTCGGGTGACCTATCCTCCCCTTATTAAATTCACAGCAAGTCCTACGGCAAGCTTTGTCCACTAGGTACACTCGATAGGCACTTGCAAGGTTGCTGACCCAAATACCAGGTGGGTAAAGTTACGAACTTTTTTTTTTGAGGTCCAAAGTTGGGTCGGGTGACCTATCCTCCCCTTATAAATTCACAGCAAAGTCCTACGGCAAGCTTTTGTCCCCACTAGGTCACTCGATAGCACTTGCCTAAGGTTGCTGGACCCAAATACCAGGTGGTAAAGTTACGGAACTTTTTTTTGAGGTCAAAGTTGGGGTCGGGTGACCTATCTCCCCCTTATTAAATTCACAGCAAAGTCCCTACGGCAAAGCTTTTGTCCCCACTAGGTACACTCGATAGGCACTTGCCAAGGTTGCCTGGACCAAATACCCAGGTGGGTAAAGTTACGGAACTTTTTTTTGAGGTCAAGTTGGGGTCGGTGACCCTATCCTCCCTTATTAAATTCACAGCAAAGTCCTACGGCAAAGCTTTTGTCCCACTAGGTACACTCGATAGGCACTTGCCTAAGGTTGCCTGGACCAAATACCCAGGTGGGTAAAGTTACGGAACTTTTTTTTTGAGGTCCAAAGTTGGGTCGGGTGACCCTATCCTCCCCCTTATTAAATTCACAGCAAAGTCCCTACGCAAAGCTTTTGTCCCCACTAGGTACACTCGATAGGCACTTGCCTAAGGTTGCTGGACCCAAATACAGGTGGGTAAAGTTACGGAACTTTTTTTTTTTAGGTCCAAAGTTGGGGTCGGGTGACCCTATCCTCCCCCTTATTAAATTCACAGCAAAGTCCTACGGCAAAGCTTTTGTCCCACTAGGTACACTCGATAGCACTTGCCTAGGTTGCCTGGACCAAATCCCAGGTGGGTAAAGTTACGGAACTTTTTTTGAGGTCCAAAGTTGGGGTCGGGGCCCTATCCTCCCCCTTATTAATTCACAGCAAAGTCCCTACGGCAAAGCTTTTGTCCCACTAGACACTCGATAGGCACTTGCCAAGGTTGCCTGGACCAAATACCCAGGTGGGTAAAGTTACGGAACTTTTTTTTGGGTCCAAAGTTGGGTCGGGTGACCCTATCTCCCCTTATTAAATTCACAGCAAAGTCCCTACGGCAAAGCTTTGTCCCCACTAGGTACACTCGAAGCACTTGCCTAAGGTTGCTGGACCCAATACCCAGGTGGGTAAGTTACGAACTTTTTTTTGAGTCAAAGTTGGGGTCGGGTGACCTATCTCCCCCTTATTAAATTCACAGCAAAGTCCTACGGCAAAGCTTTTGTCCCACTAGGTACACTCGATGGCACTTGCTAGGTTGCTGGACCAAATACAGGTGGGTAAAGTTACGGAACTTTTTTTTTAGTCCAAAGTTGGGGTCGGGTGACCTATCCTCCCCTTATAAATTCACAGCAAAGTCCTACGCAAAGCTTGTCCCACTAGGTCACTCGATAGGCACTTGCCTAAGTTGCCTGGACAAATACCAGGTGGTAAGTTACGGAACTTTTTTTTTTGAGGTCCAAAGTTGGGGTCGGGTGACCTATCCTCCCCTTATTAAATTCACAGCAAAGTCCTACGGCAAAGCTTTTGTCCCCACTAGGTACACTCGATAGGCACTTGCAAGGTTGCCTGGACCCAAATACCCAGGTGGGTAAAGTTACGGAACTTTTTTTTTTGAGGTCCAAAGTTGGGGTCGGGTGACCTATCCTCCCCTTATTAAATTCACAGCAAGTCCCTACGGCAAAGCTTTTGTCCCACTAGGTATCTAGGCACTTGCTAAGGTGCCTGGACCAAACAGGTGGGTAAAGTTACGACTTTTTTTTTGAGGCCAAATTGGGGTGGGTGACCTCCCCCTTATTAATTCACAGCAAAGTCCTACGGCAAAGCTTTTGTCCCCACTAGGTACACTCGATAGGCACTTGCCTAAGGTTGCCTGGACCCAAATACCAGGTGGGTAAAGTTACGGAACTTTTTTTTTTTGAGGTCCAAAGTTGGGGTCGGGTGACCCTATCCTCCCCCTTATTAAATTCACAGCAAAGTCCTACGGCAAAGCTTTTGTCCCCACTAGGTACACTCGATAGGCACTTGCCTAAGGTTGCCTGGACCCAAATACCCAGGTGGTAAAGTTACGGAACTTTTTTTTTTGAGGTCCAAAGTTGGGGTCGGGTGACCTATCCTCCCCCTTATTAAATTCACAGCAAAGTCCCTACGGCAAAGCTTTTGTCCCCACTAGGTACACTCGATAGGCACTTGCCTAAGGTTGCCTGGACCCAAATACCAGGTGGGTAAAGTTACGGAACTTTTTTTTTTGAGGTCCAAAGTTGGGTCGGGTGACCCTATCCTCCCCTTATTAAATTCACAGCAAAGTCCCTACGGCAAAGCTTTTGTCCCCACTAGGTACACTCGATAGGCACTTGCCTAAGGTTGCCTGGACTAAATACCCAGGTGGGTAAAGTTACGGAACTTTTTTTTTTGAGGTCCAAAGTTGGGGTCGGGTGACCTATCCTCCCCTTATTAAATTCACAGCAAAGTCCCTACGGCAAAGCTTTTGTCCCCACTAGGTACACTCGATAGGCACTTGCCAAGGTTGCCTGGACCCAAATACCCAGGTGGGTAAAGTTACGGAACTTTTTTTTGAGGTCCAAAGTTGGGGTCGGGTGACCCTATCCTCCCCCTTATTAAATTCACAGCAAAGTCCCTACGGCAAAGCTTTTGTCCCACTAGGTACACTCGATAGGCACTTGCCTAAGGTTGCCTGGACCCAAATACCAGGTGGGTAAGTTACGGAACTTTTTTTTTTGAGGTCCAAAGTTGGGGTCGGGTGACCCTATCCTCCCCTTATTAAATTCACAGCAAAGTCCCTACGGCAAAGCTTTTGTCCCCACTAGGTACACTCGATAGGCACTTGCCTAAGGTTGCCTGGACCCAAATACCCAGGGGTAAAGTTACGGAACTTTTTTTTTTTTGAGGTCCAAAGTTGGGGTCGGGTGACCCTATCCTCCCCTTATTAAATTCACAGCAAAGTCCCTACGGCAAAGCTTTTGTCCCCACTAGGTACACTCGATAGGCACTTGCCTAAGGTTGCCTGGACCCAAATACCAGGTGGGTAAAGTTACGGAACTTTTTTTTTTGAGGTCCAAGTTGGGGTCGGGTGACCCTATCCTCCCCCTTTTTTTTTTTTTCCCCCCCCCCCCCCTAGGTACACTCGATAGGCACTTGCCTAAGGTTGCCTGGACCCAAATACCCAGGTGGGTAAAGTTACGGAACTTTTTTTTTTGAGGTCCAAAGTTGGGGTCGGGTGACCTATCCTTTTTTTTTTTTTTTTTTTTTTTTTTTTTTTTTTTTTTTTTTTTTTTTTTTTTTTTTTTTTTTTTTTTTTTTTTTTTTTTTTTTTTTTTTTTTTTTTTTTTTTTTTTTTTTTTTTTTTTTTTTTTTTTTTTTTTTTTTTTTTTTTTTTTTTTTTTTTTTTTTTTTTTTTTTTTTTTTTTTTTTTTTTTTTTTTTTTTTTTTTTTTTTTTTTTTTTTTTTTTTTTTTTTTTTTTTTTTTTTTTTTTTTTTTTTTTTTTTTTTTTTTTTTTTTTTTTTTTTTTTTTTTTTTTTTTTTTTTTTTTTTTTTTTTTTTTTTTTTTTTTTTTTTTTCCCCCCCCCCCCCCCCCCCCCCCCCCCCCCCCCCCCCCCCCCCCCCCCCCCCCCCCCCCCCCCCCCCCCCCCCCCCCCCCCCCCCCCCCCCCCCCCCCCCCCCCCCCCCCCCCCCCCCCCCCCCCCCCCCCCCCCCCCCCCCCCCCCCCCCCCCCCCCCCCCCCCCCCCCCCCCCCCCCCCCCCCCCCCCCCCCCCCCCCCCCCCCCCCCCCCCCCCCCCCCCCCCCCCCCCCCCCCCCCCCCCCCTAGGTACACTCGATAGGCACTTGCCTAAGGTTGCCTGGACCCAAATACCCAGGTGGGTAAAGTTACGGAACTTTTTTTTTTTGAGGTCCAAAGTTGGGGTCGGGTGACCCTATCCTCCCCCTTATTAAATTCACAGCAAAGTCCCTACGGCAAAGCTTTTGTCCCCACTAGGTACACTCGATAGGCACTTGCCTAAGGTTGCCTGGACCCAAATACCAGGTGGGTAAAGTTACGGAACTTTTTTTTTTTGAGGTCCAAAGTTGGGGTCGGGTGACCCTATCCTCCCCCTTATTAAATTCACAGCAAAGTCCCTACGGCAAAGCTTTTGTCCCCACTAGGTACACTCGATAGGCACTTGCCTAAGGTTGCCTGGACCCAAATACCCAGGTGGGTAAAGTTACGGAACTTTTTTTTTTGAGGTCCAAAGTTGGGGTCGGGTGACCCTATCCTCCCCTTATTAAATTCACAGCAAAGTCCCTACGGCAAAGCTTTTGTCCCCACTAGGTACACTCGATAGGCACTTGCCTAAGGTTGCCTGGACCCAAATACCCAGGTGGGTAAAGTTACGGAACTTTTTTTTTTGAGGTCCAAAGTTGGGGTCGGGTGACCCTATCCTCCCCCTTATTAAATTCACAGCAAAGTCCCTACGGCAAAGCTTTTGTCCCCACTAGGTACACTCGATAGGCACTTGCCTAAGGTTGCCTGGACCCAAATACCCAGGTGGGTAAAGTTACGGAACTTTTTTTTTTGAGGTCCAAAGTTGGGGTCGGGTGACCCTATCCTCCCCCTTATTAAATTCACAGCAAAGTCCCTACGGCAAAGCTTTTGTCCCCACTAGGTACACTCGATAGGCACTTGCCTAAGGTTGCCTGGACCCAAATACCCAGGTGGGTAAAGTTACGGAACTTTTTTTTTTTGAGGTCCAAAGTTGGGGTCGGGTGACCCTATCCTCCCCCTTATTAAATTCACAGCAAAGTCCCTACGGCAAAGCTTTTGTCCCCACTAGGTACACTCGATAGGCACTTGCCTAAGGTTGCCTGGACCCAAATACCCAGGTGGGTAAAGTTACGGAACTTTTTTTTTTGAGGTCCAAAGTTGGGGTCGGGTGACCCTATCCTCCCCTTATTAAATTCACAGCAAAGTCCCTACGGCAAAGCTTTTGTCCCCACTAGGTACACTCGATAGGCACTTGCCTAAGGTTGCCTGGACCCAAATACCCAGGTGGGTAAAGTTACGGAACTTTTTTTTTTGAGGTCCAAAGTTGGGGTCGGGTGACCCTATCCTCCCCCTTATTAAATTCACAGCAAAGTCCCTACGGCAAAGCTTTTGTCCCCACTAGGTACACTCGATAGGCACTTGCCTAAGGTTGCCTGGACCCAAATACCCAGGTGGGTAAAGTTACGGAACTTTTTTTTTTGAGGTCCAAAGTTGGGGTCGGGTGACCCTATCCTCCCCCTTATTAAATTCACAGCAAAGTCCCTACGGCAAAGCTTTTGTCCCCACTAGGTACACTCGATAGGCACTTGCCTAAGGTTGCCTGGACCCAAATACCCAGGTGGGTAAAGTTACGGAACTTTTTTTTTTGAGGTCCAAAGTTGGGGTCGGGTGACCCTATCCTCCCCCTTATTAAATTCACAGCAAAGTCCCTACGGCAAAGCTTTTGTCCCCACTAGGTACACTCGATAGGCACTTGCCTAAGGTTGCCTGGACCCAAATACCCAGGTGGGTAAAGTTACGGAACTTTTTTTTTTGAGGTCCAAAGTTGGGGTCGGGTGACCCTATCCTCCCCCTTATTAAATTCACAGCAAAGTCCCTACGGCAAAGCTTTTGTCCCCACTAGGTACACTCGATAGGCACTTGCCTAAGGTTGCCTGGACCCAAATACCCAGGTGGGTAAAGTTACGGAACTTTTTTTTTTGAGGTCCAAAGTTGGGGTCGGGTGACCCTATCCTCCCCCTTATTAAATTCACAGCAAAGTCCCTACGGCAAAGCTTTTGTCCCACTAGGTACACTCGATAGGCACTTGCCTAAGGTTGCCTGGACCCAAATACCCAGGTGGGTAAAGTTACGGAACTTTTTTTTTTGAGGTCCAAAGTTGGGGTCGGGTGACCCTATCCTCCCCCTTATTAAATTCACAGCAAATCCTACGGCAAAGCTTTTGTCCCCACTAGGTACACTCGATAGGCACTTGCCTAAGGTTGCCTGGACCAAATACCCAGGTGGGTAAAGTTACGGAACTTTTTTTTTGAGTCCAAAGTTGGGTCGGGTGACCCTATCCTCCCCCTTATTAAATTCACGCAAAGTCCTACGGCAAAGCTTTTGTCCCCACTAGGTACACTCGATAGGCCTTGCCTAAGGTTGCCTGGACCCAAATACCCAGGTGGGTAAAGTTACGGAACTTTTTTTTTTGAGGTCCAAGTTGGGGTCGGGTGACCCTATCCCCCCTTATTAAATTCACAGCAAAGTCCCTACGGCAAAGCTTTGTCCCCCTAGGTACACTCGATAGGCACTTGCCTAAGGTTGCCTGGACCCAAATACCCAGGTGGGTAAAGTTACGGAACTTTTTTTTTTGAGGTCCAAAGTTGGGGTCGGGTGACCCTATCCTCCCCCTTATTAAATTCACAGCAAAGTCCCTACGGCAAAGCTTTTGTCCCCACTAGGTACACTCGATAGGCACTTGCCTAAGGTTGCCTGGACCCAAATACCCAGGTGGGTAAAGTTACGGAACTTTTTTTTTTGAGGTCCAAAGTTGGGGTCGGGTGACCCTATCCTCCCCCTTATTAAATTCACAGCAAAGTCCCTACGGCAAAGCTTTGTCCCCACTAGGTACACTCGATAGGCACTTGCCTAAGGTTGCCTGGACCCAAATACCCAGGTGGGTAAAGTTACGGAACTTTTTTTTTGAGGTCCAAAGTTGGGGTCGGTGACCCTATCCTCCCCCTTATTAAATTCACAGCAAAGTCCCTACGGCAAAGCTTTTGTCCCACTAGGTACACTCGATAGGCACTTGCCTAAGGTTGCCTGGACCCAAATACCCAGGTGGTAAAGTTACGGAACTTTTTTTTTTTTAGGTCCAAAGTTGGGGTCGGGTGACCCTATCCTCCCCCTTATTAAATTCACAGCAAAGTCCCTACGGCAAAGCTTTTGTCCCCACTAGGTACACTCGATAGGCACTTGCCTAAGGTTGCCTGGACCCAAATACCCAGGTGGGTAAAGTTACGGAACTTTTTTTTTTGAGGTCCAAAGTTGGGGTCGGTGACCTATCCTCCCCCTTATTAAATTCACAGCAAAGTCCCTACGGCAAAGCTTTTGTCCCCACTAGGTACACTCGATAGGCACTTGCCTAAGGTTGCCTGGACCCAAATACCAGGTGGGTAAAGTTACGGAACTTTTTTTTTTGAGGTCCAAAGTTGGGGTCGGGTGACCCTATCCTCCCCCTTATTAAATTCACAGCAAAGTCCCTACGGCAAAGCTTTGTCCCCACTAGGTACACTCGATAGGCACTTGCCTAAGGTTGCCTGGACCCAAATACCCAGGTGGGTAAAGTTACGGAACTTTTTTTTTTGAGGTCCAAAGTTGGGGTCGGGTGACCCTATCCTCCCCCTTATTAAATTCACAGCAAAGTCCCTACGGCAAAGCTTTTGTCCCCACTAGGTACACTCGATAGGCACTTGCCTAAGGTTGCCTGGACCCAAATACCCAGGTGGGTAAAGTTACGGAACTTTTTTTTTTGAGGTCCAAAGTTGGGTCGGGTGACCCTATCCTCCCCCTTATTAAATTCACAGCAAAGTCCCTACGGCAAAGCTTTTGTCCCCACTAGGTACACTCGATAGGCACTTGCCTAAGGTTGCCTGGACCCAAATACCCAGGTGGGTAAAGTACGGAACTTTTTTTTTTGAGGTCCAAAGTTGGGGTCGGGTGACCCTATCCTCCCCCTTATTAAATTCACAGCAAAGTCCTACGGCAAAGCTTTTGTCCCCACTAGGTACACTCGATAGGCACTTGCCTAAGGTTGCCTGGACCCAAATACCCAGGTGGGTAAAGTTACGGAACTTTTTTTTTTGAGGTCCAAAGTTGGGGTCGGGTGACCTATCCTCCCCCTTATTAAATTCACAGCAAAGTCCCTACGGCAAAGCTTTTGTCCCCACTAGGTACACTCGATAGGCACTTGCCTAAGGTTGCCTGGACCCAAATACCCAGGTGGGTAAAGTTACGGAACTTTTTTTTTGAGGTCCAAAGTTGGGGTCGGGTGACCCTATCCTCCCCCTTATTAAATTCACAGCAAAGTCCCTACGGCAAAGCTTTTGTCCCCACTAGGTACACTCGATAGGCACTTGCCTAAGGTTGCCTGGACCCAAATACCAGGTGGGTTAAAGTTACGGAACTTTTTTTTTTGAGGTCCAAAGTTGGGGTCGGGTGACCCTATCCTCCCCCTTATTAAATTCACAGCAAAGTCCCTACGGCAAAGCTTTTGTCCCCACTAGGTACACTCGATAGGCACTTGCCTAAGGTTGCCTGGACCCAAATACCCAGGTGGGTAAAGTTACGGAACTTTTTTTTTGAGGTCCAAAGTTGGGTCGGGTGACCCTATCCTCCCCCTTATTAAATTCACAGCAAAGTCCCTACGGCAAAGCTTTTGTCCCCACTAGGTACACTCGATAGGCACTTGCCTAAGGTTGCCTGGACCCAAATACCCAGGTGGGTAAAGTTACGGAACTTTTTTTTTTGAGGTCCAAAGTTGGGGTCGGGTGACCTATCCTCCCCCTTATTAAATTCACAGCAAAGTCCCTACGGCAAAGCTTTTGTCCCCACTAGGTACACTCGATAGGCACTTGCCTAAGGTTGCCTGGACCCAAATACCCAGGTGGGTAAAGTTACGGAACTTTTTTTTTTGAGGTCCAAAGTTGGGGTCGGGTGACCCTATCCTCCCCCTTATTAAATTCACAGCAAAGTCCCTACGGCAAAGCTTTGTCCCCACTAGGTACACTCGATAGGCACTTGCCTAAGGTTGCTGGACCCAAAACCAGTGGGTAGTCGGAACTTTTTTTGAGGTCAAGTTGGGGTCGGGTGCCTATCTCCCTTATTAATCACAGCAAAGTCCTACGGCAAAGCTTTTGTCCCACTAGGTACACTCGATAGGCACTTGCCTAAGGTTGCCTGGACCCAAATACCAGGTGGGTAAAGTTACGGAACTTTTTTTTTTGAGGTCCAAAGTTGGGTCGGGTGACCCTATCCTCCCCCTTATTAATTTCACAGCAAAGTCCCTACGGCAAAGCTTTTGTCCCACTAGGTACACTCGATAGGCACTTGCCTAAGGTTTGCCTGGACCCAAATACCCAGGTGGGTAAAGTTACGGAACTTTTTTTTTGAGGTCCAAAGTTGGGGTCGGGTGACCCTATCCTCCCCCTTATTAAATTCACAGCAAAGTCCCTACGGCAAAGCTTTTGTCCCCACTAGGTACACTCGATAGGCACTTGCCTAAGGTTGCCTGGACCCAAATACCCAGGTGGGTAAAGTTACGGAACTTTTTTTTTTGAGGTCCAAAGTTGGGGTCGGGTGACCCTATCCTCCCCCTTATTAAATTCACAGCAAAGTCCCTACGGCAAAGCTTTTGTCCCCACTAGGTACACTCGATAGGCACTTATATTTTAGTACTTTTTTATTCGAATAGACCAGCTGCTTTTTCCTGTACGAAACAAATCTAGCGATTATTTGCGATTTGCCATTTCGTGCCTTCCCTATTACATGGGTCCTGCCAATATCATTGATGTTGATGTCAAGATTCATTTTGTTTTGGCAGATATCAAGTATCAAATGGTCAGTGTTAACTGGGTGTTTGATTTTACCTTGTTCATCAATAGGGACTGGAACATTATGGAATCTGACGCTGGTTCGTCTGGAGTATTGCTCCTGATTTTCAAGTCGAGTCTCGAGATCTTTTATTGCATTACATTGTGCATCGAGCTCCTTGTCCTGTTCCTTGATTTGTTCAATACGATTTTTGCAACACTGTTCTAGGCGATGTACTTGTATGGACAGTTTACAAATATTTTGATAGTTATTTGCAATTTCTTTTTCTTGACTGATTATTTTTTCAGACATGGGTTTTATTTGTTCCTCGATACAATTTTTGACTTCTGCTTCGATAATTGGACTCAGAGCTTCACTTAGCTTTTGCGTCAGAACTGGTATTATGGTGTCTAGAACCTCGGGGCTGGACAGTGCTTCAAGAACTTTGTTAGCAACACCTTTGTTCAGACTTGCAGTTTTTTTTTCAATGTCTCACTAATATCACCGATAGAGTTGCGTCTACGGATTTGTCTAGTTTGTTGTTTTTGAGTACCAGGTAGGTTTTCGGGACTTTCAGGGTTACCACGTTTACCACGTTTACCAGTGTTATATATTGAAGGAGTTGTATCTGGGTTTGGTTGTGAACATGTAAATAGAACTTCTTGATCATTGTTATTGTTTTTACTCATGGCGGCATCCATTTTGTTTACATCCATTGTGACCAGTGGCCGAAATTTTTTAAATGTGTAGCGAAATGTCACTTGAAATCTAACTTCAATTTAATATTCACCTTAGGATATCAACACTTATCTAAGTAATATAATTTTTCACCACCCATCAATAGTATTATATTAATTATCCCATTTTTTTTGGAGGACTCGTTTAACCTGTCATTTCTGTTTGGCGCATGCTCATTCTTGGTTTGTTGGCCGAGTCACCGGACACATTTTTTAAACTAGATACCCAAATGATGATTGTGGCCAAGTTTTGGCCCAGTAGTTTCAGAGGAGAAGATTATTGTAAAAGTTACCGACGACGGACGACGGACGCCAAGTGATGAGAAAAGCTCGCCCTTTGGGCCAAGTGAGCTAAAAAATGAGTTAATTTCCGTTTGAAGAGAAATCTTCTAATGAATAAGTATTTCATCAAAAATTTAATTCTTGAGAAAGGGCTTTAACTGAACAAAGAGAAAAGCTTAAAGCGTGAAAAATTAATTTGACCTGTAACTTGTCATGATAAATCAATAAACCAAATATCAAATCAAAATCTTGTATACAAGCACAAAAAAAGTCTGATTTCCCGAACTGACAAATAGATAGACCGACAGACGCAGTGCAAACCTAACGTTAGCCGTTAGTGGACTAAAAATCAAAATCTCAAAGTATCAACAAACAGGAAAGAGATGCTCTTTGGAGAGGGGACATTTCAAGACAATCTTGGAAAAGCTTTCGATTTTTTTTAAAAAGTAGGGTCACCTCAACTGTCTCTCTTTATCTGGATTAAATCTGAGATATAAATCAAAAACTGTTATAGCACATCATATATGTACATATAAACTTTTTTCGTAGATAAAAAAAGAACGGCCACATTTTTTTACATACGCTTTAATAGACACAACTTTCTAATCTAGACACTCAATGAGTGATTTCCCCTATAATTGGTTTCATTCCAATCAAAAGTTTCAAAGAGGAAGATATTATGAAGTACAAGTATGTTCACAACTCTGTTTCCAGCTTTTTAAAAGAGTTTCATCAATTGAAAGTATGTGAAAACCAGGTGCTCTGCAGGACGCAGCTTTATACAACAAATTTTGAAAAGTTTCAAGAAATCTTCAATTGCACAGTATTGTGCAATAGATTTGTTTGATCTTTGACCACATTATTTTGTAACAAAACCTTAATTCTGTCAAAAATTCAATCAGAATCCAAATTCAGACAGCATCAAGCTTGAACATTTTGACCAAATAAAGGTTTTGTTACAAAATAGTGTGGTCAAAGATAAATAAAAAAAAAATCTAATGCACAATACTGTGCAATTGAAGATTTCTTCTTGAAACTTTTCAAATTGAATATGAAATTTGAAAAATTAAAAAAAAAAAAAAATCCCTTAAAAAAATTGTAACCCCCCCCCACACACACACACACACACTTATTGAAACTCCCCTTGGAGCAATAATCCTTAAACTCGTTCCCATCCTTTCCTTTGTAGTATGGAACCTTGAAGTACAATTACAGAGAGATCCATACACTTTAACCCAAGTTATTGTTTGGAAACTAGAAACATGCTTCTTTTTGGCCCTTTTTTTGCCCCTAATTCCTACATATTTTGGGCAATTAATCCAAAACTTAATCCCAGCCTGCCCTTTGTTATATGGAACATTGTGGTACAACTTTAGAGAGATCCATGCAATTACACACAAGTTAGTACCTTTCCCCCTTTTTGGCCCTTAATTCCAAACTTTAAACCCAAAACACATTAAATGTGGAATTGAACCTTCTGAACAAAATTCATAAAGATCTATACACTTAAACTAAAGTTATTGTCCGGAATATAAGTCTACTTTAATCAGTTTTAGTTAAAATATTAAGGGGCAAAAACTATTACAATTAGTGCATTTTATAGATATTTTGGGAGCATTTTTTACTAAATTCCCATTATTTGCCAAGCTAAATTTTTTCAATTGTCTTAGAACTAATATGCACCTTAAAAAAAATCCTAAAAGTCAAAAAAAAATAAATAAGATCTTGAGAGAAAACACCTACTGAGTACATGTACTACATGCAAGTTATCTAATACATATGTTGCACGAACCTCTCTGGCAACCTGCCAAAAGGTAAAAAAATCATTAATGATGTTCTTTTCAAAATATGACAAGATAATGTTATATTTAAGAGATATATCAATTATCCAGACCTTTAAAAAGTACATAAATATGGTGATTTTTTTGCATTTTTTTTTTTTTAAATTCACAAATATCCAAATAATGCTGTTAAGGGGGTTCGCGGGTCTAAATCATTTATATAGGATTTCTCTATATTTTTCTATAAATAAACTTTATCTTATAGTTAATAGAAAAATAAAATAAAAAAATGGGGTCACCGTTCATTTGCGCTCACAATCTGCCTTCGAAAGAAGCATAAAAGTGTTTTTTTTTCTGTTGAACTAATAGGAGAAATCATGAAAGGTAATATCGAAATAAAAAAAGAAATTTATTACAGAAATCGC
Source organism: Mytilus edulis (assembly GCA_019925275.1). Classification (NCBI taxonomy): domain Eukaryota; kingdom Metazoa; phylum Mollusca; class Bivalvia; order Mytilida; family Mytilidae; genus Mytilus; species Mytilus edulis. The sequence continues at coordinate 16,951 of JAHUZM010000585.1, forward strand.
TCAAATTTTACAATAATTTAGTTTAGGTACAGCATATATCGAAATTATATTAAAAAATATAGGTCACCGATGAGTGAAAAGAGATATTTCATTTTTAAAGCCAAAAAATGGCATTTTTTCACCACAAGGGAGATAATTTGGAACTTTTTCAATGATGTTTACATTTTAAAAGTCATCGGGGGCCAACACGAATTAATTGTTTTGAATGTTTTTGTACCATATGATAAAGTAACAACTACAAAAGGTAATAAATAAAATTTGTAATGAAAAACAAATGTTTAATTTTTTTCTGAAATTTTTATACCCTCGAGCCTCCTTAAATAGCAAAAAGTGTAAATTAACAATTTTTTTTTCTGAACTCCTAAATACCCAAAGATATATAGTGTTGCCTAGTTGTTACTACCAATTTGGACGAAATATGAGATTTTGCAAGGTTTTATGGCAGACTGGCTCTTATGTATGAATCTCTATATATGAATCTCTCTGAAATTAAACCACAAGTTTCCATACCAAGAAAGGATGGTTAGTATTGACTTTGAGGGTTTACGGCTCAAAATGTTTCGGAATTAGGAGCAAAAAAGGGAAAAAACTAGGTATTGACAATTAAGACAATTTAAAAGCAGTGTAAGGAAGGTAATTCTAGAACATTTAACAGACAATGTTGGGGATCTACCTCCCTTACACTACTTGTATATTATGTATAAATGTCAATTTTTCGACTAATTGCAAAAAAAAGGGGGTGGTAGTTCAATGTTTTTGAAGAGTAAAAAGAAGAAATCTTTAATTGCACAATATTGCGCTATAGATTTGTAAGATCTTGACATTTTTTTTGTGTCAGAAACTCATATTATGTCAAAAATTTGATCGCAATCCAAATTCAGAGCAGTAGTCAATGAACGACTTTCAAAGAAAAGCCTAACACTTAATTTTGGGGTCGGACACCCTACCCCACCCTTACGGAAATGTTAATAAAAAATACTTTTTTCGCCACTAGGTGCAATGTGAAGCTGAATAGCTAAGGTTTACTTGAGAAAAAATCCCGGGTGTGCTTAGGCTTAGTTTTTTTAAAAATTAGGTCCAAAGTTGGGGTCGGACACCCTATCCCACCCTTACGGAAATGATATTAAAAAATACTTTTTTCGCCACTAGGTGCAATGTGAAGCTGAATAGCTTAAGGTTTACTTGAGAAAAAATCCAGGGTGTACTTAGGCTTAGTTTTTTTTTTTAAATTAGGTCCAAAGTTGGGGTCGGACACCCTACCCCACCCTTACGGAAATGATATTAAAAAATACTTTTTTCGCCACTAGGTGCAATGTGAAGCTGAATAGCTAAGGTTAACTTGAGAAAAAATCCAGGGTGTGCTTAGGCTTAGTTTTTTTTTTAAATTAGGTCCAAAGTTGGGGTCGGACACCCTATCCCACCCTTACGGAAATGATATTAAAAAATACTTTTTTCGCCACTAGGTGCAATGTGAAGCTGAATAGCTTAAGGTTTACTTGAGAAAAAATCCAGGGTGTGCTTAGGCTTAGTTTTTTTTTTAAATTAGGTCCAAAGTTGGGGTCGGACACCCTACCCCACCTTACGGAAATGATATTAAAAAATACTTTTTTCGCCACTAGGTGCAATGTGAAGCTGAATAGCTAAGGTAAACTTGAGAAAAAATCAAGGGTGTGCTTAGGCTTAGTTTTTTTTTAAATTAGGTCCAAAGATGGGATCGGACATCCTACCCTACCCTTACGGAAATGTTAATAAAAAAATACTTTTTTCGCCACTAGGTGCAATGTGAAGCTGAATAGCTAAGTTTTACTTGAGAAAAAATCCAGGGTGTGCTTAGGCTTAGTTTTTTTTTTTAAATTAGGTCGAAAGTTGGGGTCGGACACCCTACTCCACCCTTACGGAAATGTTAATAAAAAAAACTTTTTTCGCCACTAAGTGCAATGTGAAGCTGAATAGCTAAGGTTTACTTTAGAAAAAATCCAGGGTTTGCTTAGGTTTTTTTTTTTTTAAATTAGGTCCAAAGTTGGGGTCGGACACTCTACCCCACCCTTACGGAAATGTTAATAAAAAAACACTTTTTTTGCCACTAGGTGCAATGTGAAGCTGAATAGCTAAGGTTTACTTGAGAAAAAATCCAGGGTGTGCTTCAGGCTTAGTTATTTTTTTAAATTAGGTCCAAAGATAGGGTCGGACACCCTACCCCACCCTTCTGGAAATGTTAATAAAAAATAAATTTTTCGCCACTAGGTGCAATGTGAAGCTGAATAGCTAAGGTTTACTTGAGAAAAAATCCAGGATGTGCCTAGGCTTTTTTTTGAAAAATTAGGTTCAAAGTTGGGGTCGGACACCCTACCCCACCCATACGGAAATGTTAATAGAAAATACTTTTTTCGCCACTAGGTGCAATGTGAAGCTGAATAGCTAAGTTTTACTTGAGAAAAAATCCAGGGTGTGCTTAGGCTTTTTTTTTTAAATTAGGTCCAAAGTTGGGGTCGGACACTCTACCCAACCCTTACGGAAATGTTAATAAAAAAACACTTTTTTTGCCACTAGGTGCAATGTGAAGCTGAATAGCTAAGGTTTACTTGAGAAAAAAATCCAGGGTGTGCTTCAGGCTTAGTTATTTTTTTAAATAAGGTCCAAAGATAGGTCGGACACCTACCCCACCCTTCTGGAAATGTTAATAAAAAATACATTTTTCGCCACTAGGTGCAATGTGAAGCTGAATAGCTAAGGTTTACTTGAGAAAAAAATCCAGGATGTGCCTAGGCATTTTTTTTTTTAAATTAGGTTCAAAGTTGGGGTCGGACACCCTACCCCATCCATACGGAAATGTTAATAAAAAATACTTTTTCGCCACTAGGTGCAATGTGAAGCTGAATAGCTAAGTTTTACTTGAGAAAAAATCCAGGGTGTGCTTAGGCTTAGTTTTTTAAATAAGGTCCAAAGTTCGGGTCGGACACCCTACCCCACCCTGACGGAAATGTTAATAAAAAATACTGTTTCGCCACTAGGTGCAATGTTGAGCTGAATAGCTAAGATTTACTTCAGAAAAAAGCCAGGGTGTGCTTAGGCTTTTTTTTTTTTTAATTAGGTCCAAAGTAGGGGTCGGACACCCTACCCAACCTTTATGGAAATGTTAATAAAAAATACTATTTCCGCCACTAAGTGCAATGTGAAGCTGAATCGCTAAGGTTTACTTGAGAAAAAATTCAGGGTGTGCTTACGCTTATTTTTTTTTAAAATAAGGTCCAAAGTTCGGGTCGGACACCCTACCCCACCCTTTCGGAAATGTTAATAAAAAATACTTTTTTCGCCACTAGGTGCAATGTGAAGCTGAATAGCTAAGGTTTACTTGAGAAAAAATCCAGGGTGTGCCGAAGTTGTTTTTTTTTAAATTAGGTTCAAAGTTGGGGTCGGACACCCTACCCACCCTGACGGAAATGTTAATAAAAAAATACTTTTTTCGCCACTAAGTGCAATGTGAAGCTGATAGCCAAAGTTTACTTGAGAAAAAATCAGGGTGTGCTTTGGCTTATTTTTTTTCTAAATTAGGTCCAAAGTTGGGGTCGGACACCCTACCCCACCCTTACGGAAATGTTAATTAAAAATACTTTTTTTTCGCCACTAGGTGCAATGTGAAGCTGAATAGCTAAGGTTTACTTGAGAAAAAATCCAGGGTGTGCTTAGGGTTATTTTTTTTTAAATTAGGTCCAAAGTTGGGGTCGGACACCCTACCCACCCTTACGGAAATGTTAATAAAAATACTTTTTTCGCCACTAGGTGCAATGTGAAGCTGAATAGCTTAAGGTTTACTTGAGAAAAAATCCAGGGTGTGCTTAGGCTTAGTTTTTTTTTAAAATTAGGTCCAAAGTTGGGTCGGAACCCTACCCACCTTACGGAAATGATATTAAAAAATACTTTTTTCGCCACTAGGTGCATGTGAAGCTGAATAGCTAGGTTACTGAGAAAAAATCAAGGGTGTGCTTAGGCTTAGTTTTTTTTTAATTAGGTCCAAAGATGGGATCGGACATCCTACCCTACCCTTACGGAAATGTTAATAAAAAAATACTTTTTTCGCCACTAGGTGCAATGTGAAGCTGAATAGCTAAGTTTTACTTGAGAAAAAATCCAGGGTGTGCTTAGGCTTAGTTTTTTTTTAAAATTAGGTCGAAAGTTGGGGTCGGACACCCTACTCCACCCTTACGGAAATGTTAATAAAAAATACTTTTTCGCCACTAAGTGCAATGTGAAGCTGAATAGCTAAGGTTTACTTGAGAAAAAATCCAGGGTGTGCTTAGGGTTTTTTTTTTAAATTAGGTCCAAAGTTGGGGTCGGACACTCTACCCACCCTTACGGAAATGTTAATAAAAAAACACTTTTTTTGCCACTAGGTGCAATGTGAAGCTGAATAGCTAAGGTTTACTTGAGAAAAAATCCAGGGTGTGCTTCAGGCTTAGTTATTTTTTTAAATTAGGTCCAAAGATAGGGTCGGACACCCTACCCCACCCTTCTGGAAATGTTAATAAAAAATACATTTTTCGCCACTAGGTGCAATGTGAAGCTGAATAGCTAAGGTTAACTTGAGAAAAGGGTGTGCTTACGCTTATTTTTTTTTAAAATTAGGTCCAAAGTTGGGTCGGACACCCTACCCCACCCTTCGGAAATGTTAATAAAAAATAAATTTTTTCGCCACTAGGTGCAATGTGAAGCTGAATAGCTAAGGTTTACTTGAGAAAAAAATCCAGGGTGTGCCCGAAGTTTTTTTTTTTTAAATTAGGTCAAAGTTGGGTCGGACACCCTACCCCACCCTTGACGGAAATGTTAATAAAAAATACTTTTTTCGCCACTAAGTGCAATGTGAAGCTGAATAGCTAAGTTTACTTGAGAAAAAATTCAGGGTGTGCTTGGCTTATTTTTTTTTAAATTAGGTCAAAGTTGGGGTCGGACACCCTACCCCACCCTTACGGAAATGTTAATTAAAAATACTTTTTTTTCGCCACTAGGTGCAATGTGAAGCTGAATAGCTAAGTTTACTTGAGAAAAAATCCAGGGTGTGCTTAGGCTTATTTTTTTAAATTAGGTCCAAAGTTGGGTCGGACACCCTACCCCACCCTTACGGAAATGTTAATAAAAAATACATTTTTCCCACTAGGTGCAATGTGCAAGCTAATAGCTAAGGTTTACTTGAGAAAAAAATCCAGGGTGTGCTTAGGCTTAGTTTTTTTTTTAAATTAGGTCCAAAGTTGGGGTCGGACACCCTACCCCAACCTTAAGGAAATGTTAATAAAAAATACTTTTTTTCGCCACTAGTGCAATGTTGAAGCTGAAGAGCTAAGGTTTACTTGGGAAAAAATCCAGGGTGTGCTTACGCTATTTTTTTTAAAATTAAGGTCCAAAGTTCGGGTCGGACACCCTACCCCACCCTTTCGGAAATGTTAATAAAAAATACTTTTTTCGCCACTAGGTGCAATGTGAAGCTGAATAGCTAAGGTTTACTTGAGAAAAAAATCCAGGGTGTGCTGAAGTTTTTTTTTTTAAATTAGGTTCCAAAGTTGGGGTCGGACACCCTACCCCACCCTGACGGAAATGTTAATAAAAAATACTTTTTTCGCCACTAAGTGCAATGTGAAGCTGAATAGCCAAAGTTTACTTGAGAAAAAATTCAGGGTGTGCCTAAGCTTTTTATTTTAAAATTAGGTCCAAAGTTGAGGTCGGACACCCTACCCCACTCTTACGGAAATTATATAAAAAATACTTTTTCGCCACTAGGTGCAATGTGAAGCTGAATAGCGAAGATTTACTTGAGTAAAAATCCAAGGTTTACTTAAGCGTAGTTTTTTTTTAAATTAGCTCAAAGATGTGGTCGGACACCCTACCCCACCCTTACGGAAATGTTAATCAAAAATACATTTTTCGCCACTATGTGCAATGTGAAGCTGAATAGCTAATGTTTACCTGAGAAAAAAGTGAAGGTGTGCTTAGGCTTACTTTTTTTTTTAAATTAGTTCCAAAGTTGGGGTCGGACACCCTATCCCACCCTTTCGGAAATGTTAATTTAAAATATTTTTTTCGCCACTAGGTGCAATGTGAAGCTGAATAGCTAAGGTTTACTTGAGAAAAAATCCAGGGTGTGCCTAAGCTTTTTTTTTAAAATTAGGTCCAAAGTTGAGGTCGGACACCCTACCCCACTCTTACGAAAATTATATAAAAAATACATTTTTCGCCACTACGTGCAATGTGAAGCTGAATAGCTAATGTTTACCTGAGAAAAAATTGAAGGTGTGCTTAGGCTTACTTTTTTTTTTAAATTAGTTCCAAAGTTGGGGTCGGACACCCTACCCCAACCTTCCGGAAATGTTAGTAAAAAATACTTTTTTCGCCACTAAGTGCAATGTGAAGCTGAATAACTAAGGTGTACTTGAGAAAAAATCCAGGATGTGCTTAGGCTTAGTTTTTTTTTTTAAATTAGGTCAAAGGTGGGGTCGGACACCCTACCTAACCCTTACGGAAATGTTAATAAAAAATACTTTTTTCGTCACTAGGTGCAATTTGAAGCTGAGTAGCTAAGGTTTACTTGAGAAAAAATCCAGGGTGTGCTTTGGTTTAGTTATTTTTAAAATTAGGTCCAAAGTTGGGGTCGGACACCCTACCCCACCCTTACGGAAATGTTAATAAAAAATACTTTGTTCGTCACTAAGTGCATTGTGAAGCTGAATAGCTCAGGTTTAATTGAGAAAAAATCCAGGGTGTGCTTAGGCTTAGTTTTTTTTTTAAATTAGGTCCAAAGTTGGGGTCGGACACCCTACCCCACCCTTACGGAAATGTTAATAAAAAATACTTTGTTCGCCACTAAGTGCAATGTGAAGCTGAATAGCTAAGGTTAACTTAGAAAAAATCCAGGGTGTGCTTAGGCTTAGGTTTTTTTTTTTAAATTAGGTCCAAAGTTGGGGTCGTACACCCTACCCCACCCTTACGGAAATATTAATAAAAAATACTTTTTTCGCCACTAAGTGCCATGTGAAGCTGAATAGCTAAGGTTTACTTGAGAAAAAATTCAGGGTGTGCTTATGCTCATTTTTTTTTAAAAATTAGTCCAAAGTTGTGGTCGGACACCCTACCTCACCCTTACGGAAATGTTAATAAACAATACTTTTTTTCGCCACTAAGTGCAATGTGAAGCTGAATAGCTAAGGTTTACTTGAGAAAAAATCCAGGGTGTGCATAAGCTTTTTAAAAAAAAATTAAGTTCAAAGTTGGGGTCGGACACCCTAACCCCACCCTTACGGAAATCTTAATAAAAAATACTTTTTTCGTGACTAAGTGCAATGTGAAGCTAAATAGCTAAGTTTTACTTGAGAAAAAATCCAAGGAGTGCTTAGGTTTACTTTTTTTTTAAATTAGGTCCAAAGTTGGGGTCGGACACACTACTCCACCCTTACGGAAATATTAATAAAAAATACTTTTTTCGCCACTAAGTGCAATGTGAAGCTGAATAGCTAAGGTTTACTTGAGAAAAAATCCAGGGTGTGCTTAGGCTTAGTTTTTTTTTAATTAGGTCCAAAGTTGGGGTCGGACACCCTACCCCACCCTTACGAAAATGTTAATAAAAAATACTTTTTTCGGCACTAGGTGCAATGTGAAGCGCAATATCTTAGGTTTACTTGAGAAAAAATCAAGGGTGTGCTTAGGCTTAGTTTTTTTTAAAATTGGGTCCAAAGTTGAGGTCGGACACCCTAATCCATACTTAAGGAAATGTTAATAAAAAATACTTTTTTCGCCACTAAGTGCAATGTGAAGCTGAATAGCTAAGGTTTACCTGAGAAAAAATCCAGGGTGTGCTTACGCTTACTTTTTTTTAAATTAGTTCCAAAGTTGGGGTCGGACACCCTACGCCACCCTTACGGAAATGTTAATAAAAATTTTGATTTTGCACCACTAGGTGCAATATATAGCTAGGTTAACTTGAGAAAAAATCCAGGGTGTGTGTAGGCTTAGTTTTTTTTTAAATTAGGTCCAAAGTTGGGGTCGGACACCCTACCCCACTATTACGGAAATATTAATAAAAAAATACTTTTTTCGCCACTAGGTGCAATGTGAAGCTGAACAGCTAAGGTGTACTTGAGAAAAAATCCAGGGTGTTCTTAGGCTTATTTTTTTTTTAAATTCGGTCCAAAGTTGGGGTCGGACACCCTACCCCACCCTAACGGAAATATTGATAAAAAATACTTTTTTCGCCACTAAGTGCAATGTGAAGCTGAATAGCTAAGGTTTACTTGAGAAAAAATTCAGGGTGTGCTTATGCTCATTTTCTTTTTAAAATTAGGTCCAAAGTTGGGTCGAACACCCTACCCCACCCTTACGGAAATGTTAATAAAAAAATACTGTTTTCGCCACTAAGTGCACTGTGAAGCTGAATAACTAAGGTTTACTTAAGAAAAAATCCAGGGTGTGCATAAGCTTTTTTTTTTTAAAGTAAGTTCAAAGTTGGGGTAGGACACCCTACCCCACCCTTACGGAAATCTTAATAAAAAATACTTTTTTCGCCACTAGGTGCAATGTGAAGCTGAATAGCTAAGGTTTACTTGAGAAAAAATCCAGGGTGTGCTTAGGCTTTTTTTTTTTAATTAGGTCCAAAGTTTGGGTCAGACACCCTACCCCACCCTTAAGGAAATGTTAATAAAAAATAAATTTTTCGCCACTAGGTGCAATGTGAAGCTGAATAGCTAAGGTTTACCTGAGTCCAAAGTTGGGGGTCGGACACCCTACCCCACCCTTACGGAAATGTTAATAAAAAATACATTTTTTCGCCACTAGGTGCAATGTAAAGCTGAATAGCTAAGGTTTACTTGAGAAAAAATCCAGGGAGCTTTTTTGTTTTTAAATTAGGTCCAAAGTTGGGGTCGGACACCCTACCCCACACTTAAGGAAATGTTAATAAAAATTACTTTTTTCACCACTAGGTCCAATGTGAAGCTGAATAGCTAAGGTTTACTTGAGAAAAAATCCAGGGTGTGCTTAGGCTTATTTTTTTTTAAATTAGGTCCAAAGTTGGGGTCGGACACCCTACCCCACCCTTACGGAAATGTTAATAAAAAATACTTTTTTTCGCCACTATGTGCAATGTGAAGCTGAATAGCTAAAGTTTACTTGAGAAAAAATCCAGGGTGTGCTTAGGCTTAGTTTTTTTTTAAATTAGGTACAAAATTGGGGTCGGACACCCTACCCCACCCTTACGGAAATGTTAATAAAAAATATTTTTTTCGCCACTAGGTGCAATGTGAAGCTGAATAGCTAAGGTTTACTTGAGAAAAAATCCAGGGTGTGCTTAGGCTTTTTTTTTTTTAAATTAGGTCCAAAGTTGGGGTCGGACACCCTACCCCACACTTAAGGAAATGTTAATAAAAATTAATTTTTTCACCACTAGGTCCAATGTGAAGCTGAATAGCTAAGGTTTACTTGAGAAAAAATCCAGGGTGTGCTTAGGCTTAGTTTTTTTTAAATTAGGTTGAAAGTTGGGGTCGGACACCCTACCCCACCCTTACGGAAATGTTAATAAAAAATACTTTTTTTCGCCACTATGTGCAATGTGAAGCTGAATAGCTAAAGTTTACTTGAGAAAAAATCCAGGGTGTGCTTAGGCTTAGTTTTTTTTAAATTAGGTACAAAATTGGGGTCGGACACCCTACCCCACCCTTACGGAAATGTTCAAAATAATACTTTTTT
>JAHUZM010000586.1:0-26559 GCA_019925275.1 Mytilus edulis
TGTGTGTGTGTGTGTGTGTGTGTGTGTGTGTGTGTGTGTGTGTGTGTGTGTGTGTGTGTGTGTGTGTGTGTGTGTGTGTGTGTGTGTGTGTGTGTGTGTGTGTGTGTGTGTGTGTGTGTGTGTGTGTGTGTGTGTGTGTGTGTGTGTGCGTGTGTCAGTCGTGTCAACTGGGGACACACACGTGTAGGAAACCCTTCAATTGGGGACACATATCAAACGGGGACGTCCCCAATTGTCAAAGTGCTGTAAATCGAATTTTTTGGCGTCCTTTTCTATCAGAAACAAATTTTCTTTCAAAAACAATTTTAAAAACATTTGTCCTCAATTCAACTATTTCAACCAGACATAGTTTGTGTGACGGCTTACATGTTGGTAACTTGCAAAGCGCGGACGTGATACACTCGGTCCCCGTTTGCACCATTTTATTCATATCATGTGACCAAGACCAAAATGGCGACCCATTAACTAGCAGCGAGGTAAAGTTTATTTGTGTTGCACTATTACATGTATTATCATGGGCGGATCAAGGATTTTAGATTAGGGGACCTAACCACTTAAATTAGAATGAGATGCTTTCAAAGATATTTTTATTTTAATGGGATCCTTTGTAATATGGAAATACGGGTTGGGGCCTTTTTGACCTGTCAACGTATATTTGTATATAATAATAATGATACAAAATAATAAACTAACCTTTTGTTTGAACCAGTATTTCTATCTTTCATTAAGGCAGCACCCATTAGATTTCCTGGGGGAGGGGGGTATGGATTTTTTTCTGGACAAACTTTTTTTTTCGCCTTTGGCTATTTTTTGGCCACAAGTTGAACACAATTTTTTTCTTTCAATTTTAGCATTACATATAGCATGTATAGTGGCAGCTGAGGGTGAAACAAACAATCCAATAACTGGAAACAAACTTTGTTAGTAATCATGTTGATTCTGTTAAACTTACTGTTTTATATAATTCTTTGAATACACCTTATCGCTATTTGTCCGCCATTGCTGGAAATCACACAGGTTCCCGTAAAATTTTGACGTCATAAAACAAAATGTCTGATGCCACAATGGAAAAGTGATTGTTGTTGACGTCAAAAGTTCAAGCGGACGGGTCAGCCGGGAATAGCGATAAGGTGTATGTTAACAGACAAATGACAGATGTAATGCGACAACATTAATTTTTCGTCGTCTGCTCAGATACTTTATTGAGCTGACATGGCTGAGGACAACCAATGCTTTGCGAATTTTAGAGCCCTCGCCCGCCAACCCCCGCCTTAATCTACCCCTGATTATCCATCTATGGATGTCTTTTCTTTTCAAAGATTTACAGGTTATGTAAAATGCCTCGTATGGAGAATGGGTCCAGGAACAGATTCATACCGTCAGTTTCCATTTAACGTAATAATTCTAATCTTTAATACTTTTATATAACATGGTAAATGTTGGCTTTGCGGAAAATATATTATGTATATATATATACAAGTTGCAATTGATGCCAGGGTAATAATTAGCGTACCAGCTCATTAGCCATTTGCAAATAATTTCTAAGCCCTCATGTTAAAATCATGTTTTCGGGACAAATAAGTGTCCTTGGGATATTAATCAATTTTCAAATACTCTGTGAAATTATGGCACCATTGCTTTGCAAAGTGCCGTACGGTTAATAGATTTGTTTGGGGTCCTCTTCTATCAGTGACAAATTTCTAACAAAAACAATAATTTAAATAATTGTCCTCAGTTTAAATATTTCAACCGGACATAGTTTGTGTAACGGCTTCCATGTTTGAAACAAGCAAACCGTAGACAGGCCACACTCAGTCCGCATTTGCACCATCTTATACATATCACTTGACTGAACCATACATGTAATGGCGACCTGTCTGCATTAAAATAACAGTGGTGTGGAAAACTTATTTTTTTCAGTAGTCCTTTTGGGTCTCATTGGGGAACCAGTTCTAATCCTTGATCCCACTTACTGTTTTGACAGATTCCCCTTTCCTGCTTACACCATGTACTTAAAGCAATTCTCATTTTTTGTCATTTCCCCGGGTCCCGCTAGACTCCATTTCCTGTTTAAACGGCATAATAATTCGACTTTTACGTTTTACACTTACAAAAAATCAGCAATCCCGTGTTACGCTTCGACCCCAATGAGACCCACGTTGAAGACTTTGACCTACCATGGTTTTTTTTTAACAAATTGTGACTTAGAGAGTTGTTTTATTGGCACTTAAACCACATTTTATATCTGTATAAATATAGGGGATTTCCATGACCTGTTTTAAGATGGCGCACCACCATTGTTAAGATATCATCTACCACCGTCCAACATGTCCAATGATCACCGCCATCATTAAATTATCATCCCCCATTCTCAAACAATGTAAAAAAAACTGCTGTTGTACATTTATAAAAAAATGTTTTCGTTTCTTTAGCGACCCCCATTTTCGCGGTTAGCAACCATAATCAATTTACCCTTAAGCTTTTTGTATTACAATCCAAAGGGTCCTCCTGATTACAAATTTCATGCCCTAAGGGATATTCGGCTAAAAATTACTAATCACTTTAACACTTGATTGCATTATCATGATTATTAGGTAACGTCTGCAAATGCTAACGAAAATTTAAAATAAAAAAGATAAAGGTTGGATCCAGTATTTTAACAGAGAAAAAAGTGTTACAAGTGGAACACATAATTGACCTGCACAATCAGCATCTCCCTTTTTTAAACGAGTACAAAATAAGACGTTAAACTAAAGCATATTAGTACAGCAATTATTGGTCCGAGAACACAATTAATTCGTAGTGCATTTCTTTTAGAACATAAATGAAAATAAAAAAAATCCCACCTGCGCTTTCTCAAAGAAACTTTTACAGTGTGTTGTACTACTTTTGGGACAAATTATATCAAATTTATAGAAAACTTCATCGCCTCTAACTCAAAATATGGACAATTTTATGTTTAGGGCGTCTTGAAATCTTTTGACAGCTTCCGAAGTGCTCATTTTCAACCTTTTTCAGCTGGACCAAATCACTACTTTCCTTTAAAATTCTGAACCCAAATTTTTTTACAGTGTAATTTCATCCCCCTACTTGCAATTTGAGGCATTAAACATGGAGAAATAAATTTGGAAGGGGTATAAAAATTAATGGCAAGGAACCCACAGTCAACAATAGGGACTATATTTGTGAACAACGAAAATCAAGGGACGACAATAGTGGTCTCGGACCTAATAGGGTAGAAAGAGTTGACAAATCTTAAAAAAACTTGGTATGAACAAAGCTTAATGTATTATAACACTGCTTACAAAGTTTCATGACAATAGGATGTATATTATAGACATTAAGTTAAGTTCTATACTCATCTTTGCATGTAAAATTTTGACGTTAAAATTGAAAAATTTCAACTATCAACATTTGGGGCTTTAAAAATTAAAATATTGCAAAAAAATACTTTTTAAATGCCTTAATAATTAACTTATCATGTACTAAAAGCAATAGAGTACTCACTTGATTTATCAGACTTGGCATAATTATTCAAAAGTAAAATTTATATGAGCCTGCACCTAAAAATTTAGGTTTTTCAATGAAGGGGGGCCTTACATGAAGATGTAATATTTTCCAGCAATTTTAAATTTGTGAAGCTTTTTGGTTGGAAATAATCCTTACATATGTATTTAAAGTACTTTAAATGGAAAGAAAAGTTACAAATAATATATCATATTAGTTTAAAAGGGTCTTAGGCCAAGTAAGACTGGAAAAAATTTAGGGTCAATTTAGGCCTTGCCACATATTCACATTAAAAAATGGATATTGAGGCTATAAGAAATAAAAATTTGTGTCTTTTTTATCATTTCTATACTCATGTTGACATGATGCAACAAATCTGAGCACAAAAAGACTCTTGCAATTAACTTTTCTTACAAGCAGTATGGCTGAAACAAAGATTTTTGCCTTTTTAGGGAAAAACTTGCATGCAATTTATTCTCAACAGGCTTATATTTAAACCACTTGCTATCCTACAGAAGAAAAGAAATATATTATGTGAAATGGAACAGGTACAATAGATATTATAAAGTGCATTTGATACAAATTTAGTGAGGTCTCTAATATGGACATCAAATTTTATATACCAAGCTCCCCACTATTGACTTCATCCAAACAAGGCGTTAGACAAGGGTCATTTATATAACATATTTTGCACATTTTATCTGAGATAAACTTCTTTTCTGTAGATTCAGAGTTCATAAATAAGTAAAAGAAGCAGATAAAGGCATAGAAACACAAATATTGACACATAAAAACCTGTCAGATAGAAAGTCAGGATGCCATTTATGCATCAATATTGAAAAAGTTATAAAATGCCTATTTTGACCATAAAATGCCAAAATTGGTCGTTTTTGCAGAAATTCTATAAAATAAAAGTTTAAATCCTTTAGTTTCATGCTATTTGACAAGTTGACACCATCAAATCATTTAGGGAAGTTGCCAGAGTACAAATTCTATATTTACAGATTTCACCTCTTAGGTCCGAGAACACAATTAATTCGTAGTGCATTTCTTTTAGAACATAAATGAAAATAAAAAAAATCCCACCTGCGCTTTCTCAAAGAAACTTTTAAAGTGTGTTGTACTACTTTTGGGACAAATTATATTAAATTTATAGAAAACTTCATCGCCTCTAACTCAAAATATGGACAATTTTATGTTTAGGGCGTCTTGAAATCTTTCGACAGCTTCCGAAGTGCTCATTTTCAACCTTTTTCAGCTGGAACAAATCACTACTTTCCTTTAAAATTCTGAACCCAAATTTTTTTACAGTGTAATTTCATCCCCCTACTTGCAATTTGAGGCATTAAACATGGAGAAATAAATTTGGAAGGGGTATAAAAATTAATGGCAAGTAACCCACAGTCAACAATAGGGACTATATTTGTGAACAACGAAAATCAAGGGACGACAAAAGTGGTCTCGGACCTATTGATACATGTAATATTTGATCACTCTTCAAGTTTAAAAATAAATACATCATCACTCACAAAACATGAATATTAACTGCAACTTGAAAACTAAAAAAAATAGTATCATAAATTATACAATTCGAAGTTCATTTTGTAGTTTGCAATGCAATTGATACATCTGGCTTCAGTTTTTCATTCAAAATTGAAAGATGAATGTTGCATAGTATATTACTATGAAATTAGCTACGTAAGTCATTTAAACCATGTTCGAATGATTGTTTCAATTTAGGGGCAGCAACCTAACAACGAGTTGTCCAATTCATCTGAAAAATCAGGGCAGATAGATCTTGACCAGATAAACAATTTTACCCTTCGTCAGATTTGCTGTAAATGCTTTGGTTTTTGAGTTATACGCCAAAAACTGCATTTTACCCCTATGTTCGATTTTTAGCCATAGCCGACATCTTGGTTAGTTTGCCAGGTCACAAAACACAATTTTTAAACTAGATAGCCTAATAATGATTCTGGCAATGTTTGGTAAAATTTGGCCCATTAGTTTCAGAGGAGAAGATTTTTGTAAAAGTTAACTAAGATTTATGAAAAATGGTTCAAAATTGACTATAAAGGGCAATAACTCCTAAAGGGGTCAACTGACCATTTTGGTCCTGTTGACTTATTTGTAAATCTTACTTTGCTGAACATTTTTGCTGTTTACAGTTTATCTCCATCTACATGTATAATAATATTCAAGATAATAACCAAAAACAGTAAAATTTCCTTAAAATTACCAATTTAGGGGCAGCAACCATGGCAACCCAACAATGGGTTGTCTGATTCATCTAAAAAATTTCAGGGCAGATAGATCTTGACCTGATAAACAATTTTACCCCGTCTGATTTGCTCTAAATGCTTTGGTTTTTGAGTTATAAGCCAAAACTGCATTTTACCCCTATGTTCTATTTTTAGCCATGGTGGCCATCTTGGTTGGTTGGCCGGGTCAAAAACACATTTTTTTAAACTAGATACATCAATGATGATTGTGGCTAAGTTTGGTTTAATTTGGCCCAGTAGTGAGGAGAAGATTTTTGTAAAAGTTAACGCCGGACATCGGACGACAGACGACGGACGCCAAGTGATGAGAAAAGCTCCCTTGGCCTTTTAGGCCAGGTGAGCTAAAAATGACAGTTAAGGAAAATAGTAGTTATTCTATAATGAAATACATATATATGTAACATGTATAATAAGCAATGTGTATCAGTCTGTTCAGCATTCCTTACATGAAAATGAAGGAATGAAATATTTTCGATCATGCAACAGCGTAAAAACAAGTTTTTTCATGGTGAAAGGTGTGTGAAAGTTGCTCCAACATTAAATTTTCATCTAAAAATGTATAGGAGTCCCTGGATATAAATTAAAAAAAATAGTCAAAAGTTCTCAGAATATTGGCTTGTTTGCCCACTAAGCACCCTGTAGTTCCGTTTATGAAATCAAAGGCAATGCACTGGGTGTGGTGGTCTATATATGATGTAGATGATATTTACCGGTACTGACATTCTCACTTACGGAATAAAATATTACTTATAACGATGAAACTTAAATTAAATTGACCGACCCATCTGCGGAGGAACTGATAATCTGAAACGAAGCATGCTAAGAAATTTGGTTTCTGTTGACATGTTTGATAAAAATCGACAAGAAATGAAAAAAAGTTAAGTTGGTAACTGCTTTTTTAACAAAATTATGCACATAAAAGCTCCTGACGTTTTCTTAGGTGAATGTACTTTTTCCGCAGGTGAATATATGCTTATTTATTCAAAATCCCATTCATATAGAAAAACTTACTTAAATTTTATCAATATGGAATGAGAGTTTATATTTAGGATAGTTGGTACCTATTAGCATGATTAGCATGAATAGGGATCAATGAGAATTAGTTGGTAACCATTTTGGATTAACATGATTAATGAAAACTAACTATATAGTACTTATCCATTTAATGATAAGGGTTTAATAGAGCTTTCTTACAAATTGACGAAAGGTACGAATGAACGTAAAGGAAGCATGTATTTCATTTCCACAATAACAGTTAAAAGAGTCTTTGTTTATCCAGTAAAAAATCATTCTTTTCTAAATCAAGTTTATTTTTCAATAATAATAATATTGTAAATAATACACGATTTTAATATAATCAAACAGAGAAAAATAGTGTCAAATACACTTACGTCCGATACGTTAATTTATACGTAAACAACGAGTACACATTTCCGTGGGAATTTTTAAGCACGAGTTTCACGATTCACATTTCAAAGGCGACATTATTGAAGAAGTTAAAGTCTTAATTTAACGACAAGTGACGACAAGCTTCACATTTATTTTTATTTTTTATAGTACACTCTCAGCAAATTGTCAAAGTGGAATATCGAGATTTACTAAAAAATGATGCTACAATGTTTTTAAAAAGTAATGTTGAACATGTTGAATAAATCTAGAAAAAAACAGATTTTATACAACAGGAAAATAAATCTAAAATTTTGCACCGTATATATTGTGGATCTTATAATGATGATTTAACAGTACACATGTTTGGAAGATAGACGCGAAGTTGTCACTTATCGTCCAGTGGCTAATATTTCATGAATGTTCAGGACTATAGACAAAACGCAATTATACGCTAAAATAACCGTTCCATTGCTCTGGTGTATCATATATACACATTAAGGGGGGCAACGAATATTACAAGGGGAGAGGCGCCTATGAATTTAAAGTTATTAAACAAGCACCAGTATATGACATAGTACAAATGTAGTATAAAGATCATCTTTTTTCCTTCATTTTCATTTTATTTTTTTGAGCGTTGCAAATTTTGAATCAAGGAAGTATCTGTGTTTTAATTTGTCTTACTTTGCTGTAAGGGAGGAAGACAATGTATTTGCTTTGACATTTTCTTAGGTTAAATAGTGCAACATTGTAATATTGAAGAGTGGGGAGGGCCGGTTTTGGGTCTTTTAGAGGCATTTTTTTCCGTCTGACTACTCTAGAATTAGGATATTGTGTAGTGTTATCTCCTCCGACCTGGTGGTATCATAACATGCATAAGTTTACTTATCGTACGTCCCGAAATCCTAAACATTTAATAAGTGTCGTTGCATGTAGGATAATTTTACGAAGTTCCACGACTATTATATAAATATGTCTAAATAAAGAATCCCTAAAACAAGTCTTACCTATGATTCGTTAATAAGCATATGTACCTTTCATCAATGTGTAAGAAAGCTCTATTGAGAACTTGTAGGTACCCATTTAATGATTAAGGTTAAATGAGAATTAGTAAGTACCCATTAGAAATTAATGAGAATTAGTAGCTCTATACATGTTGGTACCCATTACATATTTATGATCATGAGTATAAGTGAATATTGCCAATGAGAATTGAATTGTCAAAAGATTTAAATGTGAATAGTAGAAATATAGATTCCACAACTGCAACAGGTGTGTTATGATATTTCTCCACTCGAGACAGTTAAATTTTAATATTTTAAGCACGAGGCTTGCCTAGCTTTTTAAATAATTCAAGTTTAACAGTTGAGAGTGGAGAAATATTGTAATACACTAGCTATAGTGGTGGAATTGTTTCTCTAATGATTTTTATCCTTTCTTTTCAAAGAACTATTTGTTATAATCCTATGCCGAAGGACTTGTGGTTAGGCATGAAGACTGGTTACTAGAACATTATAGATCCTTGACCTACATAATTCGCCTTATTTCAATAAAATTGCGAATGGAAATGGGGAATAGATCAAAGAGACAACAACCCGACCAAAGAGTGCTCAGTCAACAGCAGAAGGCCACCAAAGGGTCTTTAATGCTGTGAGAAAATTCGGCGCCCAGAGGTGGTCCTCAGCTGGCCCCTAAATCATGTAAATAAAAGTGTGTACTAGTTCATTGAAAATGGACATCATTAGGTTAGGGCGTTTTAGGTGGAGGGTTGGGATCCTGCTAACATGTTTAACCCCGCCACATTATTTATGTATGTGCCTGTCCCAAGTCAGGAGCCTGTAATTCAGTGGTTGTCTTTTGTTTATGTGTTGCATATTTGTTTTTCATTCATTTTCTACATAGATAAGGCTGTTAGTTTTCTTGTTTGAATTGTTTTACATTGTCTTATCGGGGCCTTTTAAAGCTGACTATGCGGTATGGGCTTTGCTCATTGTTGAAGGCCGTATGGTGACCTATAGTTGTCAATGTCTGTGTCATTTTGGTCTTTTGTGTATAGTTGTCTCATTGGCAATCATACCACATCTTCTTTTTTATATATTTTTAAACATTTGCAAAGGACAGACAATTAAAAAAGTCTGTTAAGGCACAAAGAAGTTCTAATAAGAGTTCAAGAAAAGATAGGATGACATTTTTACTTGTATACATTTGTAAGTAAAAAAACATTGAAATCTAAGGAACATAACTAAGCCTATTTTTGTTTACCTATACAAGTCAATAGAATACACTTGTATATACATATGTGTACCCCACAAATTTACTTATATAAGTATATAATACTTACTTCTTCAAGTAAATAAAAAATACTTGTACAAGAAGGTACCCTGACTGATATACATGCCGTTAAGCTCAAAACATAAATTTTATATTTTAAACAAAATATTTGTTGGTTTATTGTTTTGCTCTTGAAGCCATTTTGTGGTCATGTAAATGTATAGGACAACAGAGTTGGTGTATGTGGGTTCGATTCCCACCCTAGGCATTAATTTATATAGGCTGGTGCAAAGTGGGCAGTTGAGCTTAGTGGCCCTGCGCTGACTCTGTTGTTCCTATATCAAAATGTCAACTTGCCATGGGTGGGCTTGATTGCTTTCTTTCTCCTTTTTTTCAAAGTCTTAATCAACCAAACCCTGCAGGTACATTGTATATTTTGAAATTTTTTACATTGTATATTGTGAAATTCGTGTTTTGGTTATTTAGATTATACTCTGGTTGCATTACCATCATGACCATAAGGGTCCATTGAACAGCAAAAGGTTAATGATTAGCAACAGACAGATTTTACTTTTTGCTCTGCTCTGCTCTGCTCTGCTGTGCTAATTATGATAAAATTATATTGGCTTTGGAATTTGAAAATTTCCTGAAATTAACAGTTATACGGACTTCTTTTAAAATGCCTTCAGATATTCAGCTGATATTTGTTATATATCAGTCTACTATGAGACGTTTAACAGATCAAGTAACTATGTTTCATTCTATTCTGCTGTTTTTGTTAAAACTATGGATTTTTTACTTAATGTTATGAAAATAAGATATTTCCAGAATTTCTTTCTATATACAGCCCGTAACAGAGAAGTGATCGAAATTGATGTTTCTTTACCGTCAAAATTAGCTACGTTATCGACAAACTTAATTGAGAAGTGACCGAACTATTGGTACATTTGTACTTTAACGTTAAAAAGATTGACAATGCTGACAAACGTTCATGTGTCGATAATCAAGTTTAATACCGATAATATTGAAAATAATTCTAATAATATGAAACAAAATATGTCCATGCACCATTTCGATTGGGCGAAAAGTAGTCAATTTTCTTCAAAGTCAGAACAGAAAAAAAAGATTTATGGAAGGACGTCTTGATAGTATTATTTCCTTTACAATTTTACCCAAAACTAAAAGAAATATACTGGTAAACAATTAAAAATATAAAAAAAGAAGATATGGTATGATTGCCAATGAGACAACTATCCACAAAAGACCAAAATGACACAAACATTAACAACTATAGGTCACCATAAGGCCTTCAACAATGAGCAAAGCCCATACCGCATAGTCAGCTATAAAAGGCCCCTATAAGACAATGTAAAAGAATTCAAACGATAAAACTAATGGCTTCATTTATGTAAAAAATGAACGAAAAACAAATATGTAACACATAAACAAACGACAACCACTGAATAACAGGCTCCTAACTGTGGACAGGCACATACATAAATAATGTGGCGGGGTTAAACATGTAAGCGGGATCCCAACCCTCCCCCCAAAAAAGGTGTTTGATAGGAATGAAGTCCTTTATTTTTTCGGACTACAATGTGTACCATATGTGTGATGGATTTGAATTCAACCAATAACTTTGAAATGTTTTCTCATATGTATACACAAAAGGGAGGACTGGTATTTGTACTTCTGTTAGAATATAAGTCTTCGTCCTTTTCACAATGTTCACATGCCAAACTTTTTCTAGTACAGTTTAAACAGGAAAATTTTGTTGAGAATTTTTTTTAATACGACAAAATAACGAGCAAAACTATTTCTTGCAATGGCACACACAGAGAATATTTTTTTAGTACAAATCAGTAAAAAAAAAATTCTCCAAAATATACTATGGACAGGACAAATATAAATGAAGAATCATGAATTCTCAAATTTTCCACTAAACAGCCCATCTGCCATTAAATGTTATGTAAGCTTGTGACTCAACTTGGTGTCTGTGGTAATCCATTACTTCTCCGATTCAGAACTACCAAAAAACTATTATGAGAAAATAAAAATAAAGATTCAAGATTTCTCCAAATTTCCACTAAACATATGTCCTCATTTACAGGGTTTCAGCTAGGATTTTGAGGGCTTTAGTCACTTTTGCGCGTGATAAAAATCAGCCTTATTTTTATAATAGCAAGGGGTCTAGCTATACATATATGTCCAAGTCCTTCAAGGACTAGTCTTGGATCTTTGGAGACTTTAAAATTAGGATTGCTAATGTAGGCAGTTATTGGCAATATTGAATGAATTGACTGATGTGATGCTAAGATATGAAGATAAGAACAGGGATCTGGTAATATGGTTCACAACTTCACCTCAGTTATTTTCAGGGCACACCCCTGATCAACAAAAGTTGGGTGCCTCTATTTTTTAAACCACTGCACAAATGAACTTGTAAGTTGTAACGACTTTTTCACTTCACAATCATTTATATCCTTGAAAATACGGTTAAAAATCTATTTGGAATCAATTTCTTTTTAATATTGGATAGAAGGATCTGCATCTATACTTAATGTGACGATTCTAATGACTGTAGACTGTAGATCACGTTTACTTTCGATTTTTAAACGAAATGAAATGAAAACGGGAAGTGACAATTGAATAATCATTTCAGAATAAAACCGGATTCATCTACGAACTTCTACGCATGCGCAATACATAGTACAGGAAGCACCTGTTTGCAAGTGAAAATATTTACGTTTTGAATAAAGTTCATTCTCTTTAATCGAAGTTGTCGAAAGTTTTTGATGAATATTTATATAAAGTATGACGAAAATACGTTAAAATGACGAAACTACGACAAGCAAACTGCAAATTATGATCGTAAGGGAAATATTGAAATTAAAATAAAGTTGAAATGTCCGGGAAGATTATCAATTTTGTTCAAATCAAATGACGAAAATACGACAGAATTGTGAGAAATGATTAAAATGAAATGCTGACTGACTGATTTAACTTAAATAGATTATTATGGGGTCATTTATGAGGTTTTATAATAATAATTAAGGGATTAGTGACCCATCTGATAGGCGGATTACTTGTCATCACAACTTTTAACACCTTTGGTAAACGTTAATTACCTGAGGGTCATAAACTTGTCAGAAACATAAAGACAGGTAGAATTCAAGAAAATCGATGTGTAAATATGTTTACACTTTCCAAATTTAAGTGACGAAATTGATATGAAATATTTTCGTCATTTCGAAAACCTTTTCGTAAAATACGAAAGTGACGAGCGCTAGCAAAATCACTGCTCATTTAGTAGGACTCTATCATATGTGTGTCCCCACTTGATGGTACTTAGACAATCATATGTGTGTCCCATATTGAATTTATTAGAAAATATTGTGTTATCACCTTTCAGCTCACATGGCATAAAGGGTCATATGAGCTTGGCTGATGTTCAACATTTCTTTTATTTCAGGAGCTTTAAAGATAAGTTATGTCTATTCATCTGTCCGTCCAAATACATTTTTAATATATCACATTATACTGTCAATCACTAATCTTTTTGGTAGTGATGGTCTGATGATTTACAAAAGTGTCAAATTCTCCAGTCATTGGTGGAAAAAATATCAGCATGATACCTTATCTTTTTTCCTCAAATAACAAGAAAAAAACATATTGGCAACAAATATAAATGAAGAATCATAATTTCTGTAAATTTCCCCTCAACAGCTCATCTGGCATTATATGTCATGTGAGCTTGTGACATAATTTTGTGTCTGTGGTAATCCATTACTTCTCCGATTCCGAATTACCATAAAACTATTATAAGAAAATAAAAATAAAGATTCACGATTTCTCCACATTTCCACTAAACATGTCCTCATTTAGTAGGACTCTTTCATGTGTGTCCCCACTTGATGGTACTTGGACACTCATATGTGTGTCCTATATTGAATTTGTTAGACAATGTTGTGTTATCACCTTTCAGTACACCTGGCATAACAGGTCTTATGAGCTCGGCTGATGTTCAACATTTCTTTTATTTCAGGAGCTTTAAAGATTAGTTATGTCTATTAATCTGTCCGTCCAAATACATTTTCAATACATCACATTATACTGTCAATCACTAATCTTGTTGGTAGTGACGGTCTGATGGTTCACAAAAGTCAAATTCTCATGTGAGCTTGTGACTCAATTTGGGGTCTGTGGTAATTTATTACTTCTCCGATTCAGAATTACCATAAAACTATTATAAGAAAATAAAAATAAAGATTCAAGATTTCACCACATTTCCACTAAACATGTCCTCATTTAGTAGGACTGTATCATGTGTGTCCCCACTTGATGGTACTTGGACAATCATATGTGTGTCCCATATTGAATTTGTTAGACAATGTTGTGTTATCACCTTTCAGCTAACCTGACATAAAAGTTAATATGAGCTTGGCTGATGTTCAACATTTCTTTTATTTCAGGAGCTTTAAAGATTAGTTATGTCTATTCTTCTGTCCGTCCAAATACATTTTCAATATATCACATTATACTGTCAATCACTAATCTTTTTGGTAGTGATGGTCTGATGATTTACAAAAGTGTCAAATTCTCCAGTCATTGGTGGAAAAGATATCAGCATGATACCTTAACTTTTTTCCTCAAATAACAAGAAAAAAACCATATTGGCAACAAATATAAATGAAGAATCATGATTTCTGTAAATTTCCCCTAAACAGCTCATCTGGCATTATATGTCATGTGAGCTTGTCACATAATTTTGTGTCTGTGGTAATCCATTACTTCTTCGATTCCGAATTACCAAAAAACTATTATAAGAAAATAAAAATAAAGATTCACGATTTCTCCACATTTCCACTAAACATGTCCTCATTTAGTAGGACTGTATCATGTGTGTCCCCACTTGATGGTACTTGGACAATCATATGTGTGTCCCATATTGAATTTGTTAGACAATGTTGTGTTATCACCTTTCAGCACACCTGGCATAACAGGTCTTATGAGCTCGGCTGATGTTCAACATTTCTTTTATTTCAGGAGCTTTAAAGATTAGTTATGTCTATTAATCTGTCCGTCCAAATACATTTTCAATACATCACATTATACTGTCAATCACTAATCTTGTTGGTAGTGACGGTCTGATGGTTCACAAAAGTGTCAAATTCTCCAGTCATTGGTGGAAAAGATATCAGCATGATACCTTAAATTTTCTTTCCTCAAATAACAAAAAAAAAACATATTGGCAACACATATAAATGAAAAATCATGATTTCTCAAAATTTCCCCTAAACAGCTCATCTGGCATTATATGTCATGTGAGCTTGTGACTCAATTTGGGGTCTGTGGTAATTTATTACTTCTCCGATTCAGAATTACCAAAAAACTATTATGAGAAAATAAAAATAAAGATTCAAGATTTCTCCACATTTCCACTAAACATGTCCTCATTTAGTAGGACTGTATCATGTGTGTCCCCACTTGATGGTACTTGGACAATCATATGTGTGTCCCATATTGAATTTGTTAGACAATGTTGTGTTATCACCTTTCAGCTAACCTGACATAAAAGGTCATATGAGCTTGGCTGATGTTCAACATTTCTTTTATTTCAGGAGCTTTAAAGATTAGTTATGTCTATTCTTCTGTCCGTCCAAATACATTTTCAATATATCACATTATACTGTCAATCACTAATCTTGTTGGTAGTGACGGTCTGATGGTTCACAAAAGTGTCAAATTCTCCAGTCATTTGTCGAAAAGATATAAGCATTTTACCTTAACTTTTCTCATCTCAAATAACCAGATAAAAAACATATTGGCAACAAATATAAATGAAGAATCACGATTTCTCAAATTTTCCACTAAACAGCCCCTCTGCCATTACATGTCATGTAAGCTTGTGACTCAACTTGGTGTCTGTGGTAATCCATTACTTCTCCGATTCAGAATTACCAAAAAAACTATTATGAGACAAATAAAAATGAAGATTCAAGATTTCTCCAAATTTCCACTAAACATGTCCTCATTAAGTAGGACTCTATCATATGTGTGTCCCCACTTGATGGTACTTGGACAATCATATGTGTTTCACATATTGAATTCACAAGAAAATGTTGTGTTTTCACCTTTCAGCTAACCTGACATAAAAGGTCATATGAGCTTGGCTGATGTTCAACATTTCTTTTATTTCAGGAGCTTTAAAGATTAGTTATGTCTGTTCATCTGTCCGTCCAAATACATTTTCAATATATCACATTATACTGTCAATCACTAATCTTGATGGTAGTGACGGTCTGATGATTCACAAAAGTGTCAAATTCTCCAGTCATTGGTGGAAAAGATATCAGCATGATACCTTAACTTTTCTTATCTCGAATAACCAGAAAAAAAACATATTGGCAGCAAATATAAATGAAGAATCATGATTTCTCAAAATTTCCTCCAAACAGCATATCTGGCATTATATGTCATGTGGGCTTGAGACTCAAGTTGGTGTCTGTGGTAATCATTACTTCTCCGATTCAGAATTACCAAAAAACTATTATCAGAAAAAAAATGAAGATTCAAGATTTCTCCACATTTCCACTAAACATGTCCTCATTCAGCAGGACTCTATCATGTGTGTCCCCACTTGATGGTACTGGGACAATCGTAAGTGTGTCCCATATTGAATTTGTTAGACAATGTTGTGTTATCACCTTTCACCTCACCTGGCATAAAAGGTCATATGAGCTTGGCTGATGTTCAACATTTCTTTTATTTCAGGAGCTTTATTACAACACTCAAAATACTTTATCGCAATATAATATAGATCAATTTCTCCACATTCCTATAAACATGTCTCATTAGTAGACTTATCATGTGTCCCACTTGATGATACTTGACAATTATCTGTGTGTCCCACATTGAATTTGTTAGAAAATGTTGTGTTATCACCTTTCAGCTCACTGACATAAATTCAAGTGAGATTGTGCTGATGTTCAACATTTTTTTCGTTTAAGGGGCTTTAAAGATTTACTAATGTCTGTTCATCCTGTACCCCCCAATACATTTTCAATATATCAATTGATGTTGTCAATCACAGATCTTGTTGGAAGTGATGGTCTGATGATTGACAAAACTTTCAAATTCTCCATTCACTTTCTGATCTCAAATAACCAGAAAAAAACATATTGGCAACAAATATAAATTACCACTAAACAGCCACCTGCATTAAAAGTCAAGTAAGCTTGTGACTCAATTTGGTGTCTGTGGTAATTCATTACTTCTCCAATTCAAAATGACCAAAAAACTATTATCAAGAAAATAAAAACGAAGATTCAAGATTTCTTCACATTTCCACTAAACATGTCCTCATTTAGCAGGACTCTATCATGTGTGTTCCCACTTGATGGTACTGGACAATCGTAGTGTGTCCATATTGAATTTGTTAGACAATGTTGTGTTATCAACTTCCAGCTCAACCTGCATAAAAGGTCATATGAGCTCGGCTGATGTTCAACATTTCTTTTATTTCAGGAGCTTTAAAGATTAGTTATGTCTGTTCCTCTGTCCGTCCAGATACATTTTCAATATATCACATTATACTGTCCATCACTTATCTTTTTGGTAGTGATGTTCTGATGATTCACAAAATTGTCAAATTCTTCAGTCATTTATGGAACAGATATCATCATGATACCTTAACTTTTCTTATCTCGAATAACCAGAAAAAAATATATTGGCAACAAATATAAATGAAGAATCATGATTTCTCAAAATTTCCCCTAAACAGCTCATCTGGCATTATATGTCATGTGAGCTTGTGACTCAATTTGGTGTCTGTGGTAACCCATTACTTCTTCGATTCCGAATTACCAAAAAACTATTATAAGAAAATAAAAATAGTGATTCAAGATTTTTCCGAATTTCCACTAAACATGTCCTCATTTAGAAGGACTCTGTCATGTGTGTCCACACTTGATGGTACTTGGACAATCATATGTGTGTCCCATATTGAATTTGTTAGACAATGTTGTCTTATCACCTTTCAGCTCATCTGACATAAAGGGTCTTATGAGCTTGGCTGATGTTCAACATTTCTTTCATTTCAGGAGCTTTAAAGATTAGTTATGTCTATTCATCTGTCCGTCCAAATACATTTTTAATATATCACATTATAATGTCAATCACTAATCTTGTTGGCAGTGATGGTCTGATGATTTACAAAAGTGTTAAATTCTCCAGTCATTGGTGGAAAAGATATCAGCATGATACCTTAACTTTTCTTTCCTCAAATAACAATAATAAAAAAACATATTGGCAATAAATATCAATGAAGAATCATGATTTCTCAAATTTTCCACTAAACAGCCCATCTGCCATTAAATATCATGTAAGCTTGTGACTCAACTTGGTGTCTGTGGTAATCCATTACTTCTCCGATTCAGAATTACCAAAAAACTATTATAAGAAAATAAAAATAGTGATTCAAGATTTCTCCAAATTTCCACTAAACATGTCCTCATTTAGTAGGACTCTATCATATGTGTGTCCCCACTTGATGGTACTTGGACCATCATATGTGTTTCACATATTGAATTTGTTAGACAATGTTGTGTTTTCACCTTTCAGCTAACCTGACATAAAAGGTCATATTAGCTTGGCTGATGTTCAGCATTTCTTTTATTTCAGAGGCTTTAAAGATTAGTTATGTCTGTTCCTCTGTCCGTCCAAATACATTTTCAATATATCACATTATACTGTCCATCACTTATCTTTTTGGTAGTGATGTTCTGATGATTCACAAAATTGTCAAATTCTTCAGTCATTTATGGAAAAGATATCATCATGATACCTTAACTTTTCTTATCTCGAATAACCAGAAAAAAACATATTGGCAGCAAATATAAATGAAGAATCATGATTTCTCAAAAGTTCCCCTTAACAGCTCTCCTGTCATTATATGTCATGTGAGCTTGTGACTCAATTTGATGTCTGTGGTAATTCATTATTTCTCCGATTCAGAATTACCAAAAACACTACTATTAGAAAATAAAAATAAAGATTCAAGATTTCTCCAAATTTCCACTAAACATGTCCTCATTTAGTAGGACTCTATCATGTGTGTCCCCATTTGATGGTACTTGGACAATCCTATGTGTGTCCCATATTGAATTTGTTAAAAAATGTTGTGTTTTCACCTTTCAGCTAACCTGACTTAAAAGGTCATATGGGCTTGGCTGATGTTCAACATTTCTTTTATTTCAGGAGCTTTATAGATTAGTCATGTTTGTGTATCTGTCCGTTCAAATACATGTACATTTTCAATATATCACATTATACTGTCAATCACTAATCTTGTTGGTAGTGACGGTCTGATGATTCACAAAAGTGTCAAATTCTCCAGTCATTTGTGGAAAAGATATCAGCATTTTACCTTAACTTTTCTTATCTCAAATAACCAGAAAAAAAAACATATTGGCAGAAAATATAAATGAAGAATTATGATCTCTCAAAATTTCCACTAAACAGCTCATCTGCCATTATATGTCATGTGAGCTTGTGACTCAATTTGGTGTCTGTGGTAATTCATTACTTCTCTGATTCGGAATTACCAAAAAACTATTATAAGAAAATAAAAATAAAGATTCAAGATTTCTTCAAATTTCCACTAAACATGTCCTCATTTAGTAGGACTCTATCATGTGTGTCCCCACTTGATGGTACTTGGACAATCATATGTGTGTCCCATATTGAATTTGTTGGACAATGTTGTGTTATCACCTTTCAGCTCACCTGGCATAAAAGGTCATATGAGCTCGGCTGATGTTCAACATTTCTTTTATTTCAGGAGCTTCTCTGATTTAGACACACTCAAAATACTATTATCAGCAGATATAAATATAGAATCAAGATTTCTCCACATTTCCTATAAACATGTCCTCATTTAGTAGGACTCTATCATGTGTGTCCCCACTTGATAATACTTGGACAATTATCTGTGTGTCCCACATTGAAATTGTTAGAAAATGTTGTGTTATCACCTTTCAGCTCACCTGACATAAAATGTCAAGTGAGCTTGTGCTGATGTTCAAAATTATTTTCGTTTAAGGGGCTTTAAAGATTTACTAATGTCTGTTCATCTGTACCCCCCAATACATTTTCAATACTAGTATATCAATTGATGTTGTCAATCACAGATCTTGTTGGTAGTGAAGGTCTGATGATTGACAAAACTTTCAAATTCTCCATTCATTTTCTGATCTCAAATAACCAGAAAAAAACATATTGGCAACATATATAAATTTCCACTAAACAGCTCACTTGGCATTAACAGTCATGTAAGCTTGTGACTCAACTTGGTGTCTGTGGTAATTCATTACTTCTCCGATTCAGAATTACCAAAAAACTATTATCAGAAAAAAATGAAGATTCAAGATATATCCACATTTCCACTTAACATGTCCTCATTCAGCAGGACTCTATCATGTGTGTCCCCACTTGATGGTACTTGGACAATCATATGTGTGTCCCATATTGAATTTGTAAGACAATGCTGTGTTATCACCTTTCAGCTCACCTGGCATAAAGGGTCATATGAGCTTGGCTGAGGTTCAACATTTCTTTTATTTCAGGAGCTTTAAAGATAAGTTATGTCTATTCATCTGTCCGTCCAAATACATTTTTAATATATCACATTATACTGTCAATCACTAATCTTTTTGGTAGTGATGGTCTGATGATTCACAAAAGTGTCAAATTCTCCTGTCATTGGTGGAGAAGATAGCAGCATGATACCTTAACTTTTCTTTCCTCAAATAACCAGAAAAAAACATATTGGCAATAAATATAAATGAAGAATCATGATTTCTCAAAATTTCCCCTTAACAGCTTAGCTGACATTATATGTCATGTGAGCTTGTGACTCAATTTGGTGTCTGTGGTAATCCATTACCTCTCCGATTCAGGATTACCAAACAACTATAATAAGAAAATAAAAATAAAGATTCAAGATTTCTTCAAATTTCCACTAAACATGTCCTCATTTAGTAGGACTCTATCATGTGTGTCCCCACTTGATGGTACTTGGAAAATCATATGTGTGTCCCATATTGAATTTGTTGGACAATGTTGTGTTATCACCTTTCAGCTCACCTGGCATAAAAGGTCATATGAGCTCGGCTGATGTTCTACATTTCTTTTATTTCAGGAGCTGCTCTGATTTAGAACACTCAAAATACTATTATCAGCAGATATAAATATAGAATCAAGATTTCTCCACATTTCCTATAAACATGTCCTCATTTAGTAGGACTCTATCCTGTGTGTCCCTACTTGATGATACTTGGACAATTATCTGTGTGTCCCACATTGAATTTGTTAGAAAATGTTGTGTTATCACCTTTCAGCTCACCTGACATAAAATGTCAAGTGAGCTTGTGCTGATGTTCAACATTTTTTCGTTTAAGGGGCTTTAAAGATTTACTAATGTTTGTTCATCTGTACCAACCAAAACATTTTCAATAGATGAATTGATGTTGTCAATCACAGATCTTGTTGGAAGTGATGGTCTGATGATTGACAAAACTTTCAAATTATCCATTCATTTTCTGATCTCAAATAATCAGAAAAAAACATATTGGCAACAAATATAAATTTCCACTAAACAGCTCACCTGGCATTAAAAGTCAGGTAAGCTTGTGACTCAACTTGGTGTCTGTGGTAATTCATTACTTCTTCGATTCAGAATTACCAAAAAACTATTATCAGAAATCAAAAAAATGAAGATTCAAGATTACTTCACATTTCCACTTAACATGTCCTCATTCAGCAGGACTCTATCATGTGTGTCCCCACTTGATGGTACTGGGACAATCGTAAGGGTGTCCCATATTGAATTTTTTAGACAATATTGTGTAATCACCTTTCAGCTCCCCCGCCATAAAAGTTCATATGAGCTCGGCTGATGTTCAACATTTCTTTTATTTCAGGAGCTTTAAAGATTAGTTATATCTATTCATCTGTCCGTCCAAATACATTTTTAATATATCACATTATACTGTCAATCACTAATCTTTTTGGTAGTGATGGTCTGATGATTCACAAAAGTGTCAAATTCTCCTGTCATTGATGGAAAAGATATCAGCATGATACCTTAACTTTTCTTATCTCGAATAACCAGAAAAAAATATATTGGCAACAAATATAAATGAAGAATCATGATTTCTCAAAATTTCCCCTAAACAGCTCATCTGGCATTATATGTCATGTGACCTTGTGACTCAATTTGGTGTCTGTGGTAATCCATTACTTCTCAGATTCAGAATTACCAAAAAACTATTATAAGAAAATAAAAATAGTGATTCAAGATTTCTCCAAATTTCCACTAAACATGTCCTCATTTAGAAGGACTCTATCATGTGTGTCCCCACTTGATGGTACTTGAACAATCATATGTGTGTCCCATATTGAATTTTTTAGACAATGTTGTCTTATCACCTTTCAGCTCACCTGACATAAAGGGTCTTATGAGCTTGGCTGATGTTCAACATTTCTTTCATTTCAGGAGCTTTAAAGATTAGTTATGTCTATTCATCTGTCCGTCCAAATACATTTTCAATATATCACATTATACTGTCAATCACTAATCTTGTTGGCAGTGATGGTCTGATGATTTACAAAAGTGTCAAATTCTCCAGTCATTGGTGGAAAAGATATCAGCATGATACCTTAACTTTTCTTTCCTCAAATAACAATAATAAAAAAACATATTGGCAACAAATATCAATGAAGAATCATGATTTCTCAAATTCTCCACTAAACAGCCCATCTGCCATTAAATATCATGTAAGCTTGTGACTCAACTTGGTGTCTGTGGTAATCCATTACTTCTCCGATTCAGAATTACCAAAAAACTATTATAAGAAAATAAAAATAGTGATTCAAGATTTCTCCAAATTTCCACTAAACATGTCCTCATTTAGTAGGACTCTATCATATGTGTGTCCCCACTTGATGGTACTTGGACAATCATATGTGTTTCACATATTGAATTTGTTAGACAATGTTGTGTTTTCACCTTTCAGCTAACCTGACATAAAAGGTCATATTAGCTTGGCTGATGTTCAGCATTTCTTTTATTTCAGAAGCTTTAAAGATTAGTTATGTCTGTTCCTCTGTCCGTCCAAATACATTTTCAATATATCACATTATACTGTCAATCACTAATCTTGTTGGTAGTTAGGATCTGCTGATTCACAAAAGTGTCAAATTCTCCAGTCATTGGTGGAAAAGATATCAGCATGATACCTTAACTTTTCTTATCTCGAATAACCAGAAAAAACATATTGGCAGCAAATATAAATGAAGAATCATGATTTCTCAAAAGTTCCCCTTAACAGCTCTCCTGTCATTATATGTCATGTGAGCTTGTGACTCAATTTGATGTCTGTGGTAATTCATTATTTCTCCGATTCAGAATTACCAAAAACACTACTATTAGAAAATAAAAATAAAGATTCAAGATTTCTCCAAATTTCCACTGAACATGTCCTCATTTAGTAGTACTCTATCATGTGTGTCCCCACTTGATGGTACTTGGACAATCATATGTGTGTCCCATATTGAATTTGTTAAAAAATGTTGTGTTTTCACCTTTCAGCTAACCTGACATAAAAGGTCATATGAGCTTGGCTGATGTTCAACATTTCTTTTATTTCAGGAGCTTTATAGATTACATGTAGTTATGTTTGTGTATCTGTCCGTTCAAATACATGTACATTTTCAATATATCACATTATACTGTCAATCACTAATCTTGTTGGTAGTGACGGTCTGATGATTCACACAAGTGTCAAATTCTCCTGTCATTTGTGGAAAAGATATCAGCATTTTATCTTAACTTTTCTTATCTCAAATAACCAGAAAAAAACATATTGGCAGAAAATATAAATGAAGAATTATGATCTCTCAAAATTTTCACTAAACAGCTCATCTGCCATTATATGTCATGTGAGCTTGTGACTCAATTTGGTGTCTGTGGTAATTCATTACTTCTCCGAAACGGAATTACCAAAAAACTATTATAAGAAAATAAAAATAAAGATTCAAGATTTCTTCAAATTTCCACTAAACATGTTCTCATTTAGTAGGACTCTATCATGTGTGTCCCCACTTGATGGTACTTGGACAATCATATGTGTGTCCCATATTGAATTTGTTAGACAATGTTGTGTTATCACCTTTCAGCTCACGTGGCATAAAAGGTCATATGAGCTCGGCTGATGTTCAACATTTCTTTTATTTCAGGAGCTTCTCTGATTTAGACACACTCAAAATACTATTATCAGCAGATATAAATATAGAATCAAGATTTCTCCACATTTCCTATAAACATGTCCTCATTTAGTAGGACTCTATCATGTGTGTCCCCACTTGATGATACTTGGACAATTATCTGTGTGTCCCACATTGAATTTGTTAGACAATGTTGTGTTATCACCTTTCAGCGCACCTGGCATAAAATGTCATGTGAGCTTGTGCTGATGTTCAACATTTTTTTCGTTTAAGGGGCTTTAAAGATTTACTAATGTCTGTTTATCTGTACCCCCCAATACATTTTCAATACTAGTATATCAATTGGTGTTGTCAATCACAGATCTTGTTGGTAGTGAAGGTCTGATGATTGACAAAACTTTCAAATTCTCCATTCATTTTCTGATCTCAAATAACCAGAAAAAACATATTGGCAACACATATAAATTTCCACTAAACAGCTCACTTGGCATTAACAGTCATGTAAGCTTGTGACTCAACTTGGTGTCTGTGGTAATTCATTACTTCTCCGATTCAGAATAACCAAAAAACTATTATCAGAAAAAAAAATGAAGATTCAAGATATATCCACATTTCCACTTAACATGTCCTCATTCAGCAGGACTCTATCATGTGTGTCCCCACTTGATAGTACTTGGACAATCATATGTGTGTCCCATATTGAATATGTAAGACAATGCTGTCTTATCACCTTTCAGATCACCTGGCATAAAGGGTCATATGAGCTTGGCTGAGGTTCAACATTTCTTTTATTTCAGGAGCTTGAAAGATAAGTTATGTCTATTCATCTGTCCGTCCAAATACATTTTTAATATATCACATTATACTGTCAATCACTAATCTTTTTGGTAGTGATGGTCTGATGATTCACAAAAGTGTCAAATTATCCTGTCATTGGTGGAGAAGATAGCAGCATGATACCTTAACTTTTCTTTCCTCAAATAACCAGAAAAAACATATTGGCAATAAATATAAATGAAGAATCATGATTTCTCAAAATTTCCCCTTAACAGCTTATCTGACATTATATGTCATGTGAGCTTGTGACTTAATTTGGTGTCTGTGGTAATTCATTACTTCTCCGAAACGGAATTACCAAAAAAACTATTATAAGAAAATAAAAATAAAGATTCAAGATTTCTTCAAATTTCCACTAAACATGTCCTCATTTAGTAGGACTCTATCATGTGTGTCCCCACTTGATGGTACTTGGACAATCATATGTGTGTCCCATATTGAATTTGTTAGACAATGTTGTGTTATCACCTTTCAGCTCACCTGGCATAAAAGGTCATATGAGCTCGGCTGATGTTCAACATTTCTTTTATTTCAGGAGCTTTAAAGATTAGTTATGTCTATTCATCTGTCCGTCCAAATACATTTTTAATATATCACATTATACTGTCAATCACTAATCTTTTTGGTAGTGATGGTCTGATGATTCACAAAAGTGTCAAATTCTCCTGTCATTAGTGGAGAAGATAGCAGCATGATACCTTAACTTTTCTTTCCTCAAATAACCAGAAAAAACATATTGGCAATAAATATAAATGAAGAATCATGATTTCTCAAAATTTCCCCTTAACAGCTTATCTGACATTATATGTCATGTGAGCTTGTGACTCAATTTGGTGTCTGTGGTAATCCATTACCTCTCCGATTCAGAATTACCAAACAACTATTATAAGAAAATAAAAATAAAGACTCAAGATTTCTTCAAATTTTCACTAAACATGTCCTCATTTAGTAGGACTCTATCATGTGTGTCCCCACTTGATGATACTTGGACAATTATCTGTGTGTCCCACATTGAATTTGTTAGACAATGTTGTGTTATCACCTTTCAGCTCACCTGACATAAAATGTCAAGTGAGCTTGTGCTGATGTTCAACATTTTTTTCGTTTAAGGGGCTTTAAAGATTTACTAATGTCTGTTTATCTGTACCCCCCAATACATTTTCAATACTAGTATAACAATTGATGTTGTCAATCACATGTCTTGTTGGTAGTGATGGTCTGATGATTGACAAAACTTTCAAATTCTCCATTCATTTTCTGATCTCAAATAACCAGAAAAAAACATATTGGCAACACATATAAATTTCCACTAAACAGCTCACCTGGCATTAACAGTCATGTAAGCTTGTGACTCAACTTGGTGTCTGTGGTAATTCATTACTTCTCCGATTCAGAATTATCAAAAAACTATTATCAGAAAAAAAAATGAAGATTCAAGATTTATCCACATTTCCACTTAACAAGTCCTCATTCAGCAGGACTCTATCATGTGTGTCCCCACTTGATGGTACTGGGACAATCGTGAGTGTGTCCCATATTGAATTTGTTAGACAATGTTGTGTTAATACCTTTCAGTTCACCTGGCATTAAAGGTCATATGAGCTCGGCTGATGTTCAACATTTCTTTTATTTCAGGAGCTTTAAAGATTAGTTATGTCTGTTCCTCTGTCCGTCCAAATACATTTTCAATATATCACATTATACTGCCAATCACTAATCTTGTTGGTAGTGACGGTCTAATGGTTCACAAAAGTGTCAAATTCTCCAGTCATTTGTGGAAAAGATATCAGCATTATACCTTAACTTTTCTGATCTCAAATAACCAGAAAAAAACATATTGGCAATAAATATAAATGAAGAATCATGGTTTTCAAAATTTCCACTAAACAGCTCACATGGCATTAAAGGTTATGTAAGCTTGTGACTCAACTTGATGTCTGTGTAAATTCGTTACTTCTCCGATTCAGAATTACCAAAAAAATATTATCAG
>JAHUZM010000587.1:0-26533 GCA_019925275.1 Mytilus edulis
GATTCACGATGGGTTTTGCATGGGAAAATTTAAAAAAATTTACTTCAAAAAAACAGTTTTGGCATGAAGGGTTATTTTTTCATATATTTTTTTGATAGTATGATACAAACCCTAAACGGGGGTTTTGTACCTGATTCAATAAAGACATAATCTTTCAACTTTAATTTGAGGCGGGAGCGGCATGTCATTTAATGCTAATCGTTGTTTTTTAGTTTTTTCATTTTATTTATTTTCTTTTTTACTCTTTTGACATCAACTCATTCCCTTTTGTGAATTTTAATGGCGATTGATTTTTTTCTTTTCTCTTTGGGCAGGGTAAAGGGGAGGGTTAGATCTCATAAACATTTTAACCCCCCGAATTTTGGCCTGCCCCAAATGGGGAACCCTGGCCTTTTTTGTCTTGTAGTTTTTAAATTTATTTTTTGGAAAATTTGGATTTATATGATCCTTATACACTTTTTATGCATATTTTGGGGGCCCTAAAAGGGACACCTACGGGTGCGGAATTTCGCTCTTTGGGGCCCTTTTGGTTCCCTTCGGCTGTTGTTTTCTTTGGTCGGGTGGTTTCGTTTTGACATATTCCCATTTCCTTCTCAATTTTAAAGCCCAATTTTTTAAATAAAAAAAAAAGTCAAAAAAATGTATATATATTTTTTGTGGCTTTATACGAAAATTTAAAAAAATGGCGACCATGAATCCCCTATTAAAGATTGACTCATTTTGAATGTTTATATTTCGGTTTTTTGTCAATTTTCAACAACTAAACTTTTTTTGCAGTTTCTGAATTTTCGGTTTTTACAATTCCGTCGTTCTTTGACGTTTTATGGTTGAATTTTTTGGTCATTTGCTGATAGTTGTACACAAAAACTTGGGGGCAATTTTCCCCCTAGAAAGTTTTAGACTTTTCCCCAGAAATATCCGAAATTTATTTTAACGTTATCCTTAAGTTTAACGAGGGTTAAAATTTGTCTTCATGTATTTATACATTAACTGTTAACTAAGCTGTGAAATTTCAAAATACTAATGCTTTTCATACCCAGGAATGACTTTTTTGTTTTTTTAAACTTCGAGCATTACTGGTTAGTCTTTTAAAGACAAACAAATCGTCTGATGTAAATATTATCTCAACCTAGTATCTTTGATAGCTTTTACTTTTTAGCTATTGTGACAATTTCCGTTCGAATATATATCTACCTTTGATATGCAATATAATGCCAGTACGTAACTTCATGTTATTGGTTAAAAAAATTGATAATGACGTAAAACTGTTATTGCTTACCTCTGAAATTCCTATTGTGACATGAAAAAGGGGACCTTTCTGAGGGACGTCACATAGAAAGAATTAATCTTTTTGCCGACCACTTGAACAAAAGGATACTTATAGTTTGCATATCGTTTGAAAATCATTTGAAAAACAGATTTTGAATTTTAAAAACTCTCGGCGAGCCTTGATTTAACTGTTCCGAGTTGATAAATATCGTTTCACACTCGATGCAGTGGTAGAATCTAGTTTATATAACTGTTCGTATTATTTAAGTAACAAAAACGTTTAGGATATACAGTTGACGCTTTGAAAATCAAAGGGTTTTGTCTATGAAGCACAATATACCTTAAAATGTATACTTCATTATGGTGTGTCTTTCGTTGATTTGAAGTTACGTGACAGCTTTTACATAAAATAGATAACCGATATTTTTAATTATAAACTAACTACTTATAACTGTTAAACTTAACCAATTTTATCTTCTTAATATTCTGCAATAAAATAAAATCATATCCTTACCATTTAAGTTATCCTCAACCCATTTTCTATAGTTTTTTTTGGAGAAGTTTCCTCTAATGCTTCTTTGTTTGACATTGTTGTTCACATTGCCTTTCTGATCTTTTGCTTTGCTTTTAATAGACATCCTTCTAAAAAGTATATCAAAACACTAATTTTTTTTTCGTCATTCTTTTCTCTATACCAATCTATTGCAGATATATGCTTATTGTTTAATGTTAGGTTTTACAGGATGTTTAAATCCTACACTATTTTTTAATTAATTATCATAATGGCATGACGTCCTTCATGCAGTATATTTATAGTGTTGTACATATTCATCTGCCTACTCAGAAAATAACTCAGCAATATTTAGGTCACAAGAACCGTATGCACATATTTTAAGTTTTTCCTTTCCCAAATTTTTTTTTATTTCATTTCTGAACTAATTTATAAAAAAAATTAATGTGAATAAAATATTTGGTTAAAAGACATTTTCCTCTGTTGTATTTGCAACTGTCAGGAAATTAAGACATATTGTTATTTGTTCTCTAAATACATTATCATAGCAGTGTTTCAGAAAACAATGTATTTGCTGGTTGAGCCCTTTTCTTTAAGTTTTCTTTTCATTTATCATTTACTCAATCGGGTGGGTTTGTTACCGTCAGAAAATTTTTACCATATATACAATATTTTGATATAAATTGCAAAACGCTTTATGTTGGCGTCTATTAATGCAGTTCTTAACGATTTTCTTGTTATTGATTAAATCAATTCATTAATCTAAATTTTATATGTGTACACAATTTGATCCCAAAAAATTGTGACGTAAATAATTATATGGGTATGGGTTGCTTTCACTTGTTTGCAAATGCAACGGAACTTTTAGTCATCTCTAAATGTCTAGTGTTTATCCCCTTTTGACCTCCTACATTTTGTGCTTATGATCTCTGTACCAAGTCAAAAATCATGATGCTTTGCAGTCGTTTCATAGGTTGATATAATCGGCGTTTGGTTTGTTGTTATAACGAAATTCCACATTTGGATTTACCTTGGTATTTGTTATTTTTGTGGGGTTATTTTTAGTTAAAATGATGTGAAAATTTTCATTGCGTGTGGCGTGTATCGGTTTTTGTACATCCAACATTCATGGATTTATTTTGATGTTTCTGTTATGGCTTCGTTTGTGTAATCTGCTATGTGTTTTCATTTTTAGTCCAAATAATTATAAAATTGCCTCGTCATGGACATGATTTTGACGAATATTGTAAAATAATTGTATAAAGCCAAGCTTGCATGTTAGTTTCCTAAGCGGGTCACCGTTTTTTGTTGTCCTGTTTGTCAGTCTTTTGAGGGGAATATGTTCGTTGTTGTTCTGTGGTTTCCTGAGGGACTTTTACATTATGTGTTTAGTGCTTTCTCTGTTATGAATGTTCTTGTGTGTGTTTGTGTTGTATTTCTGTCTCGTGATGTTCTAGCGATTTTTTTCTAACATTGTCATACAGCGAGATATGTTACATGCCTTTAAAAAAAAGCGACAGTAGTATACTTCTGTTCAAAAGTCATAAATCGATTGAGAGAAAACAAATCGGGTTTAAAAAACCAAAACCGGGGGAAAACCCACCCGATAAAGAAACCAATGGACACCGAATTTCAACAAAAACAAACGCCAACCAACACAGAAACGAACTATTTGATAACAACTGTCATATTTCTGACTTGGTACACTCACCACTGTTTCTTAAATTGTCATGAAACCAAGTCTGTAATATCGCAGTTGTTATCAAATAGTTCTTTCTGTTTGGTTGGCGTTTGTTTTTGTTGCAATTCGGTGTCCCTTGTGTTCCTTTATTGGTGTGTTTCCCTCGGTTTTGGTTGTTACCCGGATTTGTTTTCTCTCAATCGATTTATGACTTTTGAACACCGGTATACTACCTATGCCTTTATGTATGTCGGCTGTGGTCCCTGGTATTTTTGAGTTCGTACCAAATCATGTTATGGGGTGATAATTCGTCAAGCACACATACAACATACACTAAATACTGAAGGGTCTTTTTGTTGAAGATCAAAGATAGGTGTCTATTTCGTTGTGGCGACTTTATAAACATGGACAAACATCCAATGATACATAAAAGACTATAACCGGAATGACCGTGTTATCGACTGAAGTATTCTTATATAGCTTATTTGGTCAAGTAATTAACGGAAAATCGATTGAGACAAAATTAAAGCCAAGTTACAAACTAAAACCGAGGGAAACACTTAAACTATAAGAGAAAACAACGAAACAACAGAAACATTGAAGTGAACAAACCAAAAAAAACGACAATGTAACACATACCGAAACGAACTATAAGATAACAACTGCCATTTCCTGACTTGGTACGAGACATTTCTAGAAAAAAAAATGGCGGGTTAATCTGGTTTTGTTGCTAGCCAAACTTGTATTTGTGATGTTAAATATAACAATAAAATGACATTATTACATGACGTAAATACAGTACAAATAAAATCAAGAACATTAAGAACAGAGAAATACACAAATAAACAATGCAAAATAGTACATTTCGACATTTTTTTTTCCACCATAATCAAAACGAACACGTAAAACAACAAAAGACAGCAGCGCAAAACAGCACAACAGAACCACGAACCTTCTTTCACACAAATGGGGTAACGCCAAAAAAGTACGTCACAGTTACACTTCGAAATTTTTCTGGATTTTTAAAATCAAAATTGATTGACATGAAATCATCATTATCATACTAGAGAAGGATATCTTTTATCCGAAATACTCAATTTTCATTTTATAATATTGGTGTTTTATACATTTTTTTTATGTTTATATGTTAGTTATCTTTTGTTTGCAGAATCGTTATAACGACACAGCACCCTCGTTATAAAGCTCGTTAATTGACGTTTTATAAACAAGAAGATATCTGCTAAATCACGGTACAATTGGGCAAGTGTTTGAAACAAAGATGTTTTAAATTCCACGGGTTAATACACTGAGCATGCGCGAAAGGTATAAAACACGGTCTGCGATTTTGTGTTTTCTCAACAATTTGCGTTTTTCTGTGGAAAAAGTGTTTTTTCTAAGTCAAATTTAGGAAGCAGCATGTATGTATACGTCATTCCATAAGTATATCCGATTTTGAATGGTTTTAGCTGAGTTGCGGCTAAGTGAAATCGGTCTTTTCCTTTAGTAGTGTATTATGTTTGCTGTTTCCTAAATAACAAAGGGTTATCAACAGTTGAATGAACTTTCGTCAGTATTTCTCCATTAATCAAACAATCATAAATGAGTTCATGTTAAT
The DNA here is from genome assembly GCA_019925275.1 of Mytilus edulis. Taxonomy (NCBI): domain Eukaryota; kingdom Metazoa; phylum Mollusca; class Bivalvia; order Mytilida; family Mytilidae; genus Mytilus; species Mytilus edulis. The sequence goes on from JAHUZM010000587.1 coordinate 5,077, forward strand.
GTTCTTTATAACATTAAAACATGACTTAATCATCAACGTTTCTAAACAGTCGTCTACTATTAAATCCGACGCAATTTATAATTGAAAAACAAACTCGTACACAATAGATATAGGAAGGATTGGTGTAAGTGCCACGAGAAAACTCTCCATCCAAATAACAATTTATAAAAGTAAACCATTATAGGTCAATGTACAGCCTTCAACACGGAGCTTTGGCTCACACCGAACAACAAGCTATAAAGGGCCCAAAATTACTAGTGTAAAACAATTCAAACGGGAAAACCAACGGTCTTGTCTATATAAATAACGAGAAACGAGAAACATGTATAAATAACATAAACAAACGACAACTACTGTACATCAGATTCCTGACAAGTTTGGAATATCCTGTGGTTATTCCCGTGCTAATTTCTTAGTTTGAGATGACAGACATCAACAAGCATGATGTCTTAACATCAATACAATTTAAAGATGTGGTATGATTGCCATGAGACAACTTTCCACAAGATATACAATTGACATAGAAGATAACACTCGTAGGTCACAGTGTGGCCTTACAATGGGCGATACCCATACTTCATAGTCAGTTATAAAAGGATCCGAAATGACAAATGTAAAACAATTCCAACAACTCGACCGAGAAAACTAACAGCTTGTTATATGTACACAATAATAAACAAGGTTTAAGACGCCCCCCTCTAATTGATTAACCTGGGACAGTGGTGTTACGGCACAGAAAATAACAAACTTTACAAAACGAAAAACAAATATGACGAAATAAAGTACACGCCTTTCCAAAGTTCAACTATGTTTTGGCTCCCCAATATTTACTTATATGCGTAATTTTTTGGGGGTCTTAATATTGTTAATACAACAAAATAGAATTCTCGAAACTTACCATTTATCACAAAAGTGAAAGTTAAACCTGAAAGAAATATTAATATATTTTCAAATAAAAACTAAATGACATTAAATGAAGCTGAACCTATTTGTTTCTATTTTGTTTAAAATTTAATGTGTGATATTTATGACCAAAGTTATCAGAACATTTAGAGCATACTATTAAATACTATTCAATGCTTACCCAAAATGCTGTCTGTATCTATTATCGATTGAAAACATCACTTGCAAATGCTTGGGTGTTCTAACTGATTTCTTTCACAAATGGGTCTATGTTTTCAAAAGAGAGACGAGAGATAAACGTCACATCCAATGGCGTAAGTCGAAATAAACTGACAACGCAAAAATAGACAAAAAACAGTAAACAAACTGCAAAGGAGAAAACTAAACACTGAGCAACACAAACCCCACCAAAAATGGGGATATGAAATTAAATTTTCATCAGCATTTTACCGTTTTGAGGGTTTGAATTTGGATAACTATGTCTGTATTCTTTATCTATTTTCATAAATAATACTTATTCTGTAAAATTCTTTTTTTTTTCATCTACAATTTCTGCGATAATATGATTTCTTTATTTTGTACTTAATTCATTTATGTAATCAGTATGATGATTCTTTAATTCTTTTACTTCCCTCTGTTGTTTTTGTATAGTTTTGCGCCACATTATTCTGTAAATCCTACCCAGATCCTCGTTTATGAGCCATTTGCTTTCTATGTAAAAGAGGGACGAAAGATACCAAAGGGACAGTCAAACTCATAAATCTAAAACAAACTGACAACGCCATGGCTAAAAATGAAAAAGACAAACAGAAAAACAATAGAAACACATGACACAACATAGAAAACTAAAGAATAAAACAACACGAACCCCACCAAAAACTAGGGGTGATCTCAGGTGCTCCGGAGAGGGTAAGCAGATCCTGCTCCACATGTGGCACCCGTCGTGTTGCTTATGTGATTACAAATCCGGTAAATAGTCTAATTCGGTAGGTCACATTCATGAAAGGGAAGTGGATTGTAGTTACGACGTAAGGAACATATCCGATATCATTTGTGAAACGGTTATTCCATAACGGTCAACCAACTCGTGATGGCGTCCGTAAAATTTACGAAGGGATGATTTCAACTTCATCATTTGGAACTCTTGGTTTAATAGCTTCCTTGTGAGCAGTAACCCTCTATCAAGAAAAATCATGATAGGAAAGGCAAGCACGGGAATATCGTATCAATTGGGAGATATATACCCCGTATGCAGGTACTGCTGGAATGTTGCTACTTAGAAATGGAAAGTTCACAATTGGAAAGCTGAAATCATCTCTTTGTCGTAAAGTTTTGTTTTTTACCGACCCTCATTGTCAATTTCTAGATGTAAGTCAAGATATGAAGCCGGCTTAACTGTATCTGTAGTATCCTGTATCTCCAATTCCATGGGATAGATGCGTTCCACATAGTCACCAAATTTTGAATTGTTTAGTGAAAGAACGTCATCTATATAGCGGAAAGTAGAGTTAAAGGATATTGCTAACTTCTTATTTTTCTTCCTAAGAAGTTCCTGCATGAAGTCAGCCTCATAATAATAAAAAAACAAGTCGGCAAGTAGAGGAGCACAGTTAGTTCCCATTGGGATGCCGACAGTCTGTTGAAAAACACGTCCTCCAAACGTTACAAATATGTTGCCAATCAAGAAATCAAGCATCTTGATAATATCGGTTTCAGAGAATTTTTTGTTTGAATCAGAGTGATTCTTTACAAAGTATGATTTATTCCCTCCCTAAGACAAGATACTTGCATCTACGTTGGCCATTCTTTTTTATGAAGCAAAGTAATACCAACTCTTTCAATTTGTCTTTTAGTTTGGAATGTGGAATACTTGTGTAAAGAGTAGTAAACTTGATTCGTATTTCAAAGTATCGGAAACCAGGGTAAAAATACTTTAAAGTGAATGTTATACAGATTGAGCGACATTTTGAAAATTGATCACGTACGATCGATTTCAAGAAGGGGAATGTTGAAATTTTATCATTTACTGCGAGCGTAAGTTTAAACACATACATACTGTGTCATTTCATGAACACTTGTTATGAACACCTTTATTATTTATTGTAATTTTATATTTATTTTCATAATTTGGTTGGCAATTGTTCTTTTACTCTTTTATTATTATTGGAAACCTTTATTAGATAATTATTGGGAAAATGAGATGGATGAATCTTTAGTTGGGTAAAACTGAGTTTAATATAAAAAAATTTGGGAAGGATAATTGTCATTTCTTATTATTACTTAAGTCTTGTTCGAAGAAATTACTCTTTTAGAAAATGATAACATAAAGTAGAATACATACTTAAAGCAAACGTTATGGTTATCATTGTAATAAAACTCATAATCTTCACTGCGAGAATTCTATCTAAAACAAAAGAAAAATGCAACTAAACTTTTCTTGCAAAGGGATATAAATACAAGCAAAAAGCTAAACACATCATAGATATTAGGCTAAAGTATTTTTTTGGACATGAACACTTTCCTATTAATAAATTCAGTAAAAAGTAAACATGAGTGTTTGTTATTACTGAGCAATGGGAAGTTTTAAATGGTTAAACTAAAATCACCACCATTATCACAAAGCATAATTTGAAGTCGTCAATATGTGTCAATTTTAAGGGTGAAATCTAGATGTGAAGTAGACTACTAATGTTTGCAAAGTGTGAGGTTTAGTTAGCTATAAAACCAGGTATAAACAACAATGGTCTTCGAAAAAATTTCTGTACCAAGTCATGAATATAACAGATGATTTCCGTTCATTCCAATGGATGATAAAGTCTTACGTTTGATTTTGGATATTTTTAAGGACTTCTCCATATTTGAATTTGCTATTAATTTCAGTATTTTTGTTATAACGTTTTCTGTTGTATTGCTAATGTCAAGTTCACAGATATATATATGAGAGGCAAAAAACATGCAGTGAAATGTGAGTTATTGGGAATTATATTGTGGTGTACTGGTTTACTGTCGCTTTTGTCTCTGGTTTACATGTAGCAATGTACTATTATATGATTTATGTATTTCTTTGTCCTGAATATTCCTGCGTTTATTTGAACTGCATTTCCTATCACGTAATGTTGTCATTTTAGCATTTTTTAACTTGCTTTTTAAGCGGGAGGTTTAAAGCTAGTCATAAACCCAGGTTCAACCCACCATTGTTTCATAAAATATCCTGTACCAAGTAAGGAATATGACAGTTGTTATCAAATAGTCTGTTTCTATGTATGATGGTGTTTGTTATTTATTAACAATTCAGAGTTTCTTTGGTTTCGATCTTTTCCTCTTAAAAAGTTGATGTGTTTCCCTCGATTTTGGTTCGTGACCCATATGTTTTTGTTTCTCTTGCTTAACCGATTTATGACTATTGAACAGATGTTTACCTCTTATGCCTTTATAATCCACATGAAGAAAAATGCATGCATGCTTTTACAACTAGCCGATAACATTAACAGTACCTTTTGAATATACTTGAAGTTCATTCCGATGATAACAGTGTGGTCGACAGTAAAACGTTTGTAGGTTGTAACTTGTTTGTCAACGGCTATGATTTTATGCTCACCCAGTCTGTCAGAGGCCTTCCAGTGGGGATTGAAATATTCACTTGTTACACATTTCGATACATAAAATAAAACTTTCTTTTTACAAAGCTTTCAAGGAATTTGTTTTAAAAAAAATTGTTATATCATCACATACAGTACCGTGTCATTTATAAGAATAATAATGTTCAGAGATGATATCATTTAATAATAATAAAAAAAAAATAGGTTTATCCATTGTAAAAAAAAACTATTAAGTTGATAGGGTTAATTCACAAAATATCTCATTGATTAAGAGCACAACTACTTCTACGGTGTGATCATTTAAGAATGGCCTACTATTTATTCAATGCATATACATGTGGGTTTTGTTTGTGAAGAGTTCTGGATAATTAAAAAATCATTTAATTTCTTTGTTTAATACCATAAAACGATTCATTCATTCAGATATTTGTCACTTTGCCTTATCTTCAAGTCCAGCACAATTTCTCACGTTTCTTACAAAACTCATATTCTTGTGATGTATTCTTTTGTTGAAGAATGAATGTTGCACCTTTTTTTTTCGTGTTTTTTTTTTTTTTTTTTGTGTTTCTCGTTGCGTATAAGGCAAACTGACTACCTCTTTATTCATATTTAAAAACATACGAGATGGCATCAATAAAAATTCATGACACAAAAATAACAAAATAATTTCAAGTTTCCTATATATACAATTTGTTTTACATTTTACCAGTACATTCACGTAAATTCAAATTTACAAGGTTTAATCCAAATAGCATTTTGACTTTCCAATAACTTGCAAGTACGCAGATAGGGCAGAAGTATATTCTGTCTATATTTTTTATTTACACAACTTTTGAAGGTGGATTATGCACTCGTTTCTAAATAAAACTAAGACCAGATGAAAGTTTAAAGATGACTTAATTCGACAACCGCAGTTGTTAAATCGCTTTGACGTCTGCAAAAAGATGATCAATCAACACATAGATATAGGAAGATGTGGTATGAGTGCCAATGAGACAACTCTCCTCCAAGTAATAATTCATAAAATTAAACCATTATAGGTCAAGGTACGACCTGCAACACAAGATACGTAATTTTTAAAGCCAATTAAGTAAAAAAATAATCTGAAAGAACGTGCGATATCATATTAGGAAAATTGATGGTCAAACCATAACAAAAAATCAAGAGAGAAGTTTAAGTATTGATTTCAACCTTTATAGCTTGCTGTTCGGGGTGAGCCAAGGCTCCGTGTTGAGTACCATTTTTATTTATATTCAAATCACAGAGGTTATTCCTGATTAGTATTTCTAATTATTTTATTTAGGCGTTTAGAACCTTTGGTGACCTCACAGTTTAAATTTCTATAATAAGTACGTCGTGAGTAGTGGGCATTACAGACGAACGTTCACCGAATTTTCCCCAGTCAATGAATGGCTGTAGCTACACTGTTATGAATTTCATTCTATCTTTTGTGAAGTTGACATGTTCAAAAATTAAAGACCTAATAAAACTGATCGAGCTGATCAAACCATAATACCTAAATAATAGTAAAAATCCAGAAAAGTAATGTGTTCAACGTGCTTATATTCAACTCGTGCCTTTGTGCACTTTAATAGGCTGTTGAAATTCCCTGTACAATATACAAGGAAACTTCCTCAATATTACAGGAATAATTTTGGGCTATGCTATTTTTAATATACTGTCCAGTGGTAGAAAAGAATAAAAGATATATGTATTATGATATAAAGCATCGTAAAAAATATATTTTAAACGTGATTGTGTAGTGAGAAAGTGTAATGAAGACATATGTCTTACCCATTCTGGGAGCTTTCTTGGTATAACTAAGATCTAACAAGCTAGGCAATATTGATATCGTTTTATTCCTTGTTAGTAATTGGATTCTGTGTAAAAAAAAAAAAAGAAAACAGACACATATGTAATTTAAATGTACAATTGTGTATTCCAAAAAGGCATCTTATTAAAATGTATTTTATAGAAGTCAATACTTATTTAAAAAGGCTTGTCATTAAACATAACTTTGAAACATCCGTCACTTTATAACACAAACCATTGCTACTAGTGATCCAATAATGTTTTTAGCCGAAATGTAAATTGCATTCTGCTTTGCTGTGTAGTTGTTTTATACATCTGTTTTACAATTTTACCAGATATATAGATAGGTAACTGTCTTATCTTCTTCATATTTTCCAGTTTTTTTTGGGCGTAATACTGGTCTCCAACACCAACCAAGAGTTGCGACCATTAACAAATTGAAGAGAAAATAATATAAGTGTTAAAGGAAAGAAGGGGGAGTAAAAAGGGATATTCTGGGGAAACATTTTAAACATTTTTTGTTTAAGAGTAACGAGGGGAGGAATTGGGAATCGAAGACCCCCAGTCCATACCCTACGACTTGGATCCATTAACATGCCATGTTCGATGTTTGTAACAAAATAAGGTGAAGTGGATTTGAATAAAATGTAGATGCAACATGCAATGTATCATGAACTCATTTCCCCTTAGACTTCATCATAAATGATAACTTCAACATGTACGTTCAAGGAAGATAGGTCAGAAAGACGAACTTAAATCAAAACTTGTATTGTGATTGGTCATATGAAAATTTTAAATAGTATTAAATCTTACCTGTTTTGGTAAGGGTTACATTGAAAATTATGAGAATCCAAAGGCTGTGTCTTTACTAGTTTGGATACTATACAAACATAATCTAGAATGGCAAAATAATTATTTCAGACCTATTGATGATCTGTTGACAGTATATATGAATATTAGGCAGTTTTGTGGTTATGCCTCTAGTGTAATTACTCAATCATCAAAATTAAGGTTTGTGCGCTTTTTACCTTTCAACTGGAATAGATTTCGACGCTTGCATCTATTTCTTCTGATATATTTTCATTGGTAGTGTCGAATTTGAGGAAATAATTGTTAATCAACAGACATAAAATGTCATGTCATGTCATTGAAACTACATCATGAACATCATGATATTATATTGTTTAATCCATATAGATACTGGGAAACAGTTCTGAATCGAGGGTCTAACTCGGTACTCTTTATTGGAATACCAAAAAAAAATATTTCTAAAATAAATCATGTTATATACAAATAAGCATACAAAAAAAATTCACATTGTCACGTCATATTGATATCATATTGAAACTAATACAATTCAATCATTACCTAATTTACGTTATTTAATATTCGATGAGAACTAACACAAATTTATTAATACCGGAGTAACATATCCCTGCCAATACTGAAATTTGATTGGTTACCTTTACAGCTTATGCAAGCCAAAACTGTCTTTGAAGTTCAGAATGGTAATAGACGCTCAAATCTGAACACTTAAATTATACTACAGTTAGTATACGAGACCAAAAAGGGACCCCCCCCCCAAAAAAAAAAAACAACCTTATAATATCTACTTTTGTAGTTGGTTTCATTACTAACTGTTATTCTTTTAATGTATCGGTAACAAATATTTTACAAAGATGTAATTGTATGCTGCTTCTATCTAGGTGTTCCTCCCTTATGCTCTAATCGAATAATAATATGTAGTAATGATTCAATATTAATGATTATTAATAGCACTTCAGAACGGAATGAAAAACCGTGCTTGGGAAAGATACATAAACAATATTAAGACTGTTTGTGAACGATAAACCCTTCCACCTTTCCCAGTTCATCCTTTAAACAAACAGTTAAAGTTGCAAACAGCTTGATCAAACAAATCCCGGTACTATTCACAAAAACTAATAATACAATGACTAAAGACAAAAAAAAATTATTCTAAATTAACAGTATTCGATAATTCATGTTTTGTTAGAATTTAGAAATTCGCTATATTATACCTGGTGACAGAATGTAATTGTCATCGTTGCACGTTTTCTTGTAGCACGAGCAGTCTTCCATTGAAGGCACACAAAAACAATCATTTTTTGGCTTTTTTATAAATTGCATATCCGTTTGAAAAGTCACACGTGCAAGCAACATTTTCTGCCAAAGACCAACTGTGATGTACCAACTGTCCTTCGCTGTTGCATTTTGATTTTAGAAATATGCAGCCTTTAGTCATATTTGATTTGAGTTAAATGGCATATATCGGTCGTCCGGACAAATATCTGCATCAATGTTTCCTCTATAAACAGCCATAAAACCTGTGATTAAATAAATAAGTTATAGCTAACACTTGTTAGTATCAACACCTATTTTGGTTGAATGGTAAACAAGGACAATGTTTGTATTGAAAATTAATATAAATCTGCTACGATGGTCACTAGTAACAATGTCTAACCAACTAATGACGATTTAGCTCCAATAAATTTTAAAAAAATGATGTAAAATGTAAAAACTATTTGCAGATTTTACCTGTTGTGGTTAATCAAATAATTATAATTGAACTATTTTATTCTTTCGTCAGATCTTAAATATGCGATAAATAGTTTATAGCGTTTCCCTCTTCCATATTAGCCCTGTCATCATCCCTAGACCCATAATGGCCCTGGTATCATCCCTCGCCCAATTTGGCCCTCGGTTCATTAATCTATAGATAATATCTATAAATATTTTAGTCATTTTGATTATTATTTAACTTCACTAAACATTATTCATCTATTAGTAGTTCATTGATTTTTACTGAAAAATTGAAAAGTGTTGAAATAGTGTTGAGAACTTTTTGTAGGAGTATATCTCAATTACAATTTACCAGTAAATATATTTCTTAAATTTCTATGTTCTGCGAAAATCAATATAACTAGTATCCATTCAGTACTTACAAAACAAAATTAGCTTGATGCAATGTATCCTTCAATAGTCAATAGATGGAGCAAAGTGGTAATATTGAGATATTAAAAAAAGTAGTTAGATTTTTGCCACAAGTGCTGTCCAACCTATGTCATATCTCAATGTTTTATTGGTATTATACGGAAATGGGTTGTTGGTATCTTATAGTTTTTTCTTTTGATATTTTACACAATACAATGTGGGAAGTTTTAAAAGGTTGCTACACTACTACTATAAGGTATCAATGCATTTCGAATATCAAATACTACACATCGTGTTGTTTACGACTTTGTTTTATCTGTTTCTCCATATGCATTTTTGTTGATTTTATCCTAGATACAAAATCAATCAATACACCAAACAATTGTTTACCTGCTGTATAATATTTTGGGCTGGCACAAAATTCTGTAATGTTCTCGTTATTTTTGGTCATATAAACAATGATATTTATCAGCAATTCCACGACATTTACTTATTGCTCTGGTTTTCCAGTGTGGTCTTTCTGGACATTTTAGACTGTAGAAAGCCTGACAGACATCACAGTATACCTAATTGAAACATTTAATAAAATTATAACATGAATACTTACAAAATTCTTATCAAACGAAAATTCGAGCTTAACGTTCGAAATTTAGGATGCTTTGAAAACCGAGAAAAAAATTATATGAAAGTCTACATGTGACCTTACGGTCTAGAATAATGAACATTTTAATCCAACGATGCTAATGGCATGAATATGACTGAGGCCGGTCCAATTCACATTAGATAAAAGCAGAAGTAGTTTACCGCTGTTTAATATTTATATAGTTATTACGCGAGAGAAAAAAATCCGGGGTCGGAAACTTAAACCGAGGGAAACACATCAACTTTAAGAAGAAATCAACGAAACAACAAAAACACTCAGCTGAAAAAAAAAAAAACACAAACGCCAACAAGCAAAGAAACGAACTATTTGATAACAACTGCCATACAGTTGACTGAGTACAGGACATTTCATAAAAGCAATGGTAGGCTGAACCTGGTTTTATGGCTAGCCAAACCTCCCGCCTATATTGTAATATCAAAAATACTGCTCTAAAGACAAATTCAAGTGACAGGACGCAAGAACACTCGAAAATACATAAATGCATAAAAATAAAATAGTTCATTACAACATGCAAACCACAGAAAAGACTATGGACACACCTGCCATGAATAACCAACATGACACAACAAACATAGAATTAACTGTGCGTCTCATAAATGGATAGCTGCTTACTTTCTTTCGTGACTTTTATATTATCGCAGGTCAATTTTAAATAAGAAAATATTTATGTTTTATTGACACGTACAAGAAAATGATTTCTTAAGGTTTTGTCTAACCATGACATGAATATTAAAAATCGAATTGTGCTTCAAATGTTTTATAATTAGTATTTTACACCGACTAGCTACACACTAGCAAAGGTCTAGATACATCAACTATAATTGCTTTAATCACCAAAAATATTTTATGGATTTACACATAAGTGTAATGAATACATACCAGAAAAGCTGCAATGACCACAATCATCGTAAACGCCATATGTTTACACCTAAAAGAAACAATACGTGAATCGGTTAACGCTTATACAAATAATTTAAATACGCAGACTCAAATTTAACAACCATGGCATTTTTCGAATGAAAATACTTTTAACAGACATAAATCCGTATTTTGAAAGCTATTCTTATTGCAATTTTACTCCTTCTGATACTACAATAATTAGTGACGAACTGATAATACTTTGGTGATAAACAAGGTACTTATGTAATATGATTAAATTATCAATAACTTAACTATATATTAATGTTCGGTTCTTGTATAGGCTGAATGTATGTCATTGTTGGAAACTGTATGGTGATCTAAATTTGCTTATACCTACATCATTTGGATAGTTGTATTAATGTCAATGCTATCATATCTTTTATTTGTTTTTATCAAGCTTTCAGTATCTGTAAGTACTATAAATTGCTACTGTTTGTCTCTTTTGTTGTTTGTTTATCTGATGAGTTTATCCCTTTCCAAACGATTTTTTATTTTGTTCTTTTGTTTTGTTGGCATACCACCATCTCGGATTAGGGGATTGATAAATGTACTCTCAACATTATTGATGTGCCTGTAAATCAGTGGCGTTTTTTTTTTTACTATCCGAACCACTTGTTTTCAGTGTATTGTTTAAATAGAAAACAAGACATATTTCAAGAATTATTTCAAAAACGATGCGAAAGATACCGAAATGAAATTTAAACTCAAAAGTCGAACATTAACTGACAACGCCACAGCTAAGAAAGCAAAGGACAAACAAACAAACAAACAACTGTATTAAACACATCATATAGGAACAAGACTGAGCGACACGAATCTGACAAAAAACAGCATATCCTGCTCCACATGTGACAAACCGGATGAAAAGTCTTATATGGTAGGTCCCCTTTGGAGAAAAAGGGGCTACACAAAAGCTGCGCGAACAGAGTTGAGACGGGGAAAGACTGAAATCTACACTCTCGCTGCATTGAAGACCTATTGATGACTTCTGCGTTGTGTGTTCTATGGTCGGTTGTTGTCTCTTTGACACATTCCCCATTTCCATTCAAAAATTTTTTCTACTAAAGTTTAACGGTAAACATTTCTCTTTGTCCATGTAACGACTCATTATAAGAAATTGTTTTCGTGGTCTTGGATCTTTGGATACAAGCATTTGTAGTCCGGGATCTGAAATCTACCAATTGTGTTTTTCCCAATTGTGACATTTTGACTGAGCATGAAATCGCATAATGCTTAATGCATGCACATCATGGACGTTACCTTGACATCGACTAGGTTAGTTTTTAGTTTATGTGATTCGCCCCTTTCTTTTGCTGACCTTTTTTTTAAATTAAAAGATACAAAGCCTTGTTTATTAAATTTTAAAATTACAACTTTTACAAAATACTAGTATTTAGGAAAATAAATTTAGATATTTTCATGTTTACATCTTGTTACGTGTTACGTGTTCTTTTTTTTTTTTTTTGTTTTTTTTTAAAATTTTAATTGTTTATGTTTAGTTATTTTGTTAATTTCATTTTTTTTATGGCTTGGTTTTTTTTATATCCACCCATTGAGTTTTTGAAATGGTCATTTTAGTATTTTTTACCTCATTTTGTTATTCTTTTTAAACTGTTATGTTTATTATATTGATTTAGTTTGTAACCTGTTAACTGTGTTGGCCAAATTTTTTGCTACATGTGGAGAGAACAGCAGTTTTTGGGGGGGGCCGTGTTGCCATTCTTTTTTAGTTGTGTTTTTTTTGTACTTTTTGTTTGTCTGTTTGATTTTTTTTTTTTTGTCATGGCGTATCGTTTGTTTTAAATTTTTTGAGTTCAATGTCCCACTGTTTTAATTTCACCTCTCTTTACCTTTTTGGTTTTTTTTTGTTTGTCAAATAATTGTCTTCAAGGGGAAAAGTTGGAGCAGTTTTTCAAGTGAAATAAGCTAATGGTCGATCCCCCGTTACCCCCCCTTAACGATGGTTTTGAGATTGAGAATAAATATAAACATTAAAAAGAAGGACAGGAAACTTTCCTTTTAGAAACTTCACATGTTGTCGTAAGGACGGGATTAAACAAAAAAGTTAAACCCGAAGTTGTATACGTTTGAATTCGAAGCTCAGGTGCGACCCTTTAAAAAAAATTTAATCTTTTCGTTTGTTCCCCTTTTTATTTTATGATTGTGGGGTTTTTTAGGCCTTTAAAGAAGTTTACTACGTTATTATATTTTTTTTGTGCAATTTGAATATCGATTGACTGTTTTGACGCCTTTTCCTGTAATTTTTTTTTTATACAGATAAAAAACAAAAGGAATATGCATTTTGATTAAATTCAATGACATGTTTTCAAAATAAGTAATATTTTAAAATTTTTTATATGATTTAATACTTACTACTTTATAATCAAAGATTTTTAAAATCGTAAATCTAAACCCTTTTTTAATGTTCCACGTTTTTTAATACAAAATAAAAAATAAAAATATCGACATGTAACAGCTTGCAAATAGCTAACCCAAAAAAAGATCTATATTTATATATAAAGTAATATTAGTACAAGGGCTTATATTATATATCATTGGCATATTAGTGATTAAGGAAAATTTAAAAAAATCCCCATTGTTTCCTTGTGTTAAAAAAGTACCTTAAAATCAATTTAAACGTTATTTATAGAAATTTTTAAAAGTTATAGATTTTTCCTCATACTCAAAAATGAGTCCCAAAAAAAAACTAGAGTTGACACATGTAAAACATCTGTAGCCCTTTGGGATAAGGTACCCAATAAATCAATTTTTAAATGCAAAGTGGGTTGTAGGTAAAATGCGTCGGGCCCTCGTTCTTTTGTCTGTCTTATATTTTTTTCTTTTCTATTTTCTGTAATTTTTTTATCTTTTATTAGATATTTGATATTGGCCATTGCATAAGAAATAACAAAATTTTGTGACTGTCCGCTACAAAGTTTTCGTGGGGGTTTTTGATCTTGGTAAGGAAAATTTCTTGAAACTATGTTTTTCCCCGTTTTTTTTGAAAACCTTAAAAAATTGTTCAAAAATCGAAAAAAAGTATTAACTAGAAGTTAAAAATCAAATTTGTACGATTTCAGTGAAAGCAATTAGTCTTTGGTATAAATAATGTTTTAAAATTTGTATTTTAAAATTTATTCTTAATAGAAGTTTTTGGGTTTTTTCAAATCATAAAAAGTTAAGATCGAGATTGATAAATTTGGGGTTCTGCATCAATAAATTTTTTAAGGGAAGTTTTTTGGGCCCGGGAAAAACATTTTTCCCTCCAATAAAAAAAAACCCTATATTTTTAAAGAATTGACAAGGGCCGTAGAAAAAAAAAAATAAACCGGGAAAGCCAAATACAGTTTTTAAAACACAAAATAAAAAGAAAAAAAACCAGAAAACACAAACCCCCCCAAAAAAAATTTGGGAAATTTGGATTTCCTTTGCTCTGGAAGTTTAAAGCATATGGCATACATTGCCGCCCCATGTTGGCTTCCACCGTGTTGCTCACGAAAGGGTTCCCTAAAAGTATAATGGGGGAAAAGAGGGGAAAGGGGATTGGGGTTAGGTTATTCAAAAACCTTATAATTAATAGATTAAGTTGAGTTTGATTTTTTTTAGGGTTTTTTTAAATGATATTAAAAAGGTGGGCCCCTTTTGACCTTTTAGAAAATTAGAAATTAAAAAAAGGACCCCACCACGGACGAAATTCAAAAAAATTTAATCGGACCATATTAACGAAAGGAGGATATTCACAAGTCATTACTAGTAACAATCTAAACATAAAATTTAAAAGTTGAGTTTTTAATTACCTCCAAAAAGGGGACATGTTTGCATTAAGGAAAAAGGGGCATTTTTTTGCGGGTTACAGTGAGCTTTTTTAACTTGTTTTAATCTTTTTTTTTATATTTTTTTTTCTCTGTGGGGATCTTTCTTCGTTTTTCTTTTTTTTTTTTAGCCATGTCGTTGTTAGTCCTCTTTCACTTATATGGTGTAAAATTTTGGTTTTCCCCTTTGTTTTATTATATATATATTATATTTTCTTATCCCAGGCATAGATTACCTTAGGTTTTGGGGGACAATTTTTTGGGAATTTTTGGATTCTCGATGTTTTTAACTTTTTACTTGTTTGGCTTTTTAAATTTTTTTTAAGGGGGCGTCATGATGAGCCCCTTTTAAGACAAAACGCACGTCTGGCGTATAAATTATAATCCTGGTCCTTTGATAACTATTTTTTAAAATAGCCAAAAAATGTAAATGTCAAACATTTGCAAGGACATGTTATAGAAATTATTGATTTTTAAAAACTAATGAGCCAGTCATTAAAAATTTAACAAGACAAAAAAGGGGACAAATAAAAAAAAAACACATAAAAAAATTAGCAAAGAGCAAGGTTGTTTTTGGGAAAAGCCCAGACATGCGTTTCGTGTATTTACGATGAAAAATACATTTCAATTAAAACGTTGGAGACCAAAAAAATACAAAAATTTGAGGTGCATTGAAAAAGAAATGTATAAAAAAGGGGTAGAAATGGAATAAAAAAGTGTAAAAGACTTGATTGTTTTTCCATTCACAAACTTTTATGAAGGGGTTTAAATTGAAAGGTTGTTTATTCGAAATTTTTTTCCCCCCCGCTATAAACATAATGCATGACGGGCTTTTTTTTCCCAATTTTTTAATTTTTTAAAAGGATGGTACCCTTGAAAATGTTGGGTTTTAATTTTTTAAATAAAAGCCCCAAAACCCGTTACTTTTTCCCCAAACAAAAAAATGCCCTTAATTTTGGAAAAATTAGAAGATGTTCGAAATTTTTATGAAAAAAATTGGTTTTCCAAACTTTTCCCTTTGGGTGTTTTTTCCTGATAAACCCCGGGGGTTTAAAAGACTACTAAAGAAACATATTGCTGCGGTTCCCAAAGTGTGTTCTTTGGTAAAAAACCCCCCCACAAAAAAGAAAAAAAACAGTTGATCAAGGGATGAATGTCGAACAATTAAAGCAAAAGGATAGACCTTGTTTTAATCCCTTTTGTCTGTTGCGCACATAGTACCAATTAAAAAAATTGCTAATTCTGTAGACAGAAAAATTTTATTCCACACTTTGTTTTAAAATTCTTTTAAAAAGCCCTTTTTTTAAAAAAAGTGGAGCATGCATGAATACCGAACACCGATTTTCCTTTGTTGTTTTTAGGCAAAACTTCCTGGTAACTATGATTTTTTTTTTTACACAAGGGCATATTTGGCTTCGTAAGACTCGCACACATGTTTTAAGGTTTTTTTTGCTTTTCCCAAATTTGTTATTGAAAACGCTGTCGAACTTTATAGCTTTTAGTTCCTCGATGGGTCGTATGTAGCTGTAAAAGTACTAAATTAAGAGCCATTGTCAAAGGGCAGGTTTTTAAAAAAAAGTTCAATGGGGGTTTCTCTTATATTTGTTTAAAAAAGCCCTTTTCTTTTCAGTTTTTTTGGATCCCAAAATTTAAAGTTTAAAATAAAAGGGGTGTCCCCAAAATTTGTTTAACACTCTTTTTATAAGATTGTGTTTTTCTTAAAATTTTTCTTCTTTTTAAAACATTTCAAAAACTTTAAAACTAAAAAAAGCGAGATAATATCTAAAAAATTTTTCCCCCCCTTAGCAACAATTTTACCAAAAAACTCCCACATTTCATTATATCAGACTTTTTTAAAACGCCCCGTTTTTCTGAGCAGGTCAGCTTCCAAAAACTTAAGACAAGATTGAAAAAAAAGTCATGAAAAAATTTAGTATAAAAAACTATCCAAACTTAGTAAAGTACCTTTGATGACTTTTTGTGGGCCCGGGCTTTCCCAAAACCCTTTTGTTGTATATACTACCAACTTCACAATAAAACATATGGTCTTGTAAGTATAATTAATGGTTTAAAGACGTTGGTGCGCATGTTAAAAACGTGTTAAAAGTTCCCCTTTTTTTATCCCTTTTATAAATTGTTCAAAACCCCCCCATGTCTCTTTTTTTTGCTCACGCCAAACTTTGTAAAAAAAATCTAATTGTATGCAACCCTTAAAAAAAAAACCCCCAAGATACCGGGGTTTTTAAAATTTTAAATTTAAAAGGGCGCGCGTTTCGCCCCAAAAGGGGGCCCCTCTAGTCGAATCCAAATCTTTTTTTTAAAAAAGGGAAAAAAAAAAACGAAGAAAAGGGTTTTAGGACCAAATAGAAATGAATATTTTCTACATAAAAAATGCCGATCAGTCAAAAAACGCGGTTTTTTTCATTTCGTTAGATTTATTTGGCTTTTTTTTGCCACTTATAAGGACTTCTAGTGTGATATCCTTTGGAGCTCGGTTTTTTTTGTTATTTTCCTTTTTCTGCATTTATTAGTCAATATTTTTTATCTTTTTTGTTTGAGTCCCTTTTCCCACTTTTCAACGAGCACCAAAATGACCTCTTTTTAGTATAACTTTAATTATTCATTTAAATAAAAAATAATATGAACATTTCTTTTAGAATAATAATACACACGAGATGTGAAAAAACATAAAAAGTACCTTTTAAATACAGATCATTCTATTTGCAATTTTTAAAATAAAAAGACAATTAAGATTCTTCGGGGTTTTTTTTTGGTTTGCATTCAAAAAAATCTGAGTTAAAGGGCAAAAAAAACAAGTTATTTTAAGGTGAGAAAAAAACAAGATCGGGTTTAATACAATTTGAACAAGTGTTGGTCTTATGAAAAAAAAAAACAAGACCTTTTTCGTGTCAGTCACACTTCGGTTTTAAATCCCTAACTTTAGAAAACTAAGAAAAGAAAAATTCAATTAATTTTTTTCAAAGACATAAAAAAATTCATTTTAATCAAAAAATATATCGGTTTTAAAAAAAATTTGATTTTAAAATCTTATCACAGAACATTTTTTACCTAACCAAAACCCCAAATTGTATAATTTGATTAATAAATTTCAAACGAACATTTGATACAAACGGGACAAAAATTTTTAACACCAGACGCCCGATCTACAATTCAGTTTCGTGCCTCTTTAGTGATGATTTTGGGGTAAAACATTCAAAAAAATTTTAAAACCTTACACTACCATGGAAGAGCTGGGAGCACTAAAAAAGAAAAAAAATATAGCCAAAACCCCGGAAAAAATAATCAGGGCTTCAAGGGGAAAGATATATCCCTTAATTCAAAATGAGACAGGGTTTTAAATTTTACACGGAAAATTTGATTATAAGAAAGTTTTATTCGTAATGACCAGCTGAAGCCCGCCACCGGGGGGGTATTTTCCGCTACGTTGAACCATTGGTGGGCTTGTCTGTTGTCTTTCTTTTTTTATGTTCCCATTCTCGATTAAATTCCAAATACATTCACACAATTTTTTTCAATATAATCCAGATATCACACTCTAAGATACATCTCTTTCTGTAAAAATTTATGTTACCCATAAAAAAACTTCTACCCAAAACAAAAAAGGCCCTATGTCAGTTTTTCAACACCTTTTGGGGAAAATTTTGTGTTATGTTTTTCCTAAATTTTTAAATATTTGTCTTCCATGTATTTTTTTTAAATTTTTACAACACTGGAAAAATTCCGCGATGCACCCTTTGTCTCCGATGACACAACCTTTTGTAGTTGGAAGTCCTGTGCTACAGAAAACATTGAAAACTAAATATTTTTGGAAAACATTTTAAAAACATTGAAACACATGTTTCACACTAAATTGACGGTTTAAAAGGGATGTCTCAATACAAAAAAAAAGCTCAACTTTTTAGGTAAAAAACGAAGAATTTTTGTTTGGTTGTCCAATTTGCAATATTGTATGGTTTCAACCCACAACTACTTGTTTTCATAGTATAAAAACTTTTAAAAGATACAAGAATACTCGTCTTATTTTAATATATCTATTGAGATATTTTGAACAAGAGTGGATTACGTGGCAGCGTAGATTACTAAGGTCTCAGTTTTTTGTGTGTACCTTGATTTGTCTACAAAATAGCATAATAATTTTTGAACATCGATTTACTACTTTTGCCTTAACTAAGAAAGCTTTTGTTGTCCCAAGAAATATAAAAGGAATCCGTAATTGAACTTTTTGGGTCCTTGAATTTTACAGGGTTTAAACATTACAATTTTAAATAAAATGTTTACATTGGACTATATTTTTTTTATTTTTATCTTTAATATTCTTTCATTTTGTTTTGGTCTCAATCAATGTTTATGCGATAAAAAACACCCCGTCACATTACACCAATGATTTTGACATGATATCGTTTTAAAAAACGAGCGAAAGAACAACTGGAACATTCAAACTCGAGAGTCAAAAATACACTGACAACGCCAAGGCTTAAAACAAAACAGAAAACAATAAGGGAAACTTAAGACAGAACCCCACAAAAAATAGGGAGATATCAGATGTTACCAATTTCTTATGTATTAAGAACATTCCTTGTATAGTTTTTTTACAGTATTTAACAACCTCATTAAATCTTCATAAAAGAATACCCGTATTTGTTCAACTTATACATGATCGAATTAAAAGTCTATTGTAACAAATGCTTTGTTGTGAACAAATATCGATTAGATTACTTTAATAATCTAACTAGAACTTTATTTTAAGAACATCACATAATTCTAAATATCTATTAAACCAATTACGCATTTATTTTCATTGATCTTTAAGAGTTTAGAAGATAAGGCTAATATTTAATGATACTTAATACATATTTTTATATAAACCGATCATTGCATTCGTTTTTCTGAAATGGTCTCATTAATATATAATAAAGCAACAAATAAGGGGCAATACGTTCTATCTTATAATCAATAACAGCGACAGGAAACGACCGTTTTAGCTTTACAAAAAAAACCCCGCTGTTTAAGAATTTATACTTTTTCCAAAGGGGTTTACTTCAGCGTAAAGATAGCATACCTTCGTATCTGTTTTTCCCTTCCGTCAGTTCTTGTTTGTTTATAAAATTTTGAACTTCCTTCTCGACAATTTATCGCCAAATTTTCTCATCAATACCATATTTCTACAGCACTCACAATTTTCGTCCCTTAAAAATTTTAAATTTTAAGCCCCTTTTTTCATCTTCATTTCGATTTCGTTTTATTTTCTTGACATAACGTCAGGAATTCGGAAAATTTTATCACACCATTTTCCCCTTTAAAAATATTTTTTTATAAGTACAAAATGTAACTGCACAATTCACAATAACCCCCAAATTTTATTTTGACTAAACAGAGATCTTCAACATACTTTTGAAATTACAAGGTTAAATTTTCAAAAGGGCTTTGATTTTTAGGTATCAACCTCCTTCAATTACACACCAAATTTTCAATCGGTAGAAAAAAATCAAATCCCCTCCTAAGTATCTTATGCGTCAAATTAATCTTTTTTTTTAAATTTAAAACATACCAACTTTTAAAAAATTCGTCATTAAATTTAAACAAATATCGTTTTTTTTAAAAAAAAAAACCTAAACATTGTTTTGTATTCGTTTTTTTTTACAGTTTTTGAAATAAAGAAAAAGACTGATCGACTTTTAAACAAAAAGCATGTTTCCGTCGGCTTCGGTTTTCCTTTTATTGTAGAAAAGAGACAGATAACAAGGGGTTTAATCATTTTAACGTGGCTTCCTTCATAAAAAATTAAAATTGAGAAAGGGAAAAGGGAAGTTCAAAGCGACAAAAAAAAGGGAAAAACAAAAGGGGAAATTGGTTTTAATTTGGGTTTTTCCCCCCGGGGTTTTTTTTGGTCCCCCTTTTTTTTTAAATGTTCGTTTGCCCAAATTTTTCCAAAAAAAAAATTTAAAATTTAAAGAGAAAAACCGGCTTTTTTGGGCAGGAAAATTGGGGGGTAAAAAATTTTAAAAAAATCGCACATTAAAAATTTTTTAAAAACCAGTCCAATTTTAAAAAATTACAAAAAAAAAAATAAAGTCAAAACAAAAAAAAACGACTATCATAAAATGACACCAAAACCGACCTAAAAACTATAAAATTGGGTTTATCAAAAATTTTTCCCAAAAACCCCTTAGGGGGAGAACAATTATAATATTTTGGGAAAAAAACCCCGGATCCAAAACGGGTTTTTTTTTAAAAAAATTTTTTGGGTCAAAAAAAAAACAAAAAAGCCAAATTAACTTTTAAAAAAACAACAAAAACATTCCCCTTTTTTTTAATCAAAGTTTTTTAACTTTTAAAAGAAAATTTTTTTTGAAAAAAACCCCAAAAATTGGGTTGTACCGAAAAATTAAAGCCATGTTGGTTTTTTAAATTTTCTTTAGGGGATAAAATTTGTAAAATTTTTTTAAAGTTTGGGGGAACCCAAAACCCTTAATAAATTTTTTATAAAATAAATTTTAAATTTTTAGATTTTTAAAATTTAAAACAAGGGAAAATTTTTTGGGGCGGATAAAATTTTTTTTTTATAAAAAAGGGGAAAATTTTGAAATTTCGAAACCCGGGGGGGGGTTTTTAAAAAAAGTTTTTTAAAAGTTTAAAAGGGGGTTTTTTGTTTGATTTAAATTTTAAATTTTTTTAAAATTAAATTGCTTTTTGATTGGGTTTAAAAAAATGCTTAAAAACCCTTTTTTCCCAAAAATTTTAAAAATATCCCAAAAAAATTAAAAAAAAAAAAA
>JAHUZM010000588.1:0-26353 GCA_019925275.1 Mytilus edulis
ATTTGTTTTATTGTCCAGTACAAGAATATATATGGTTAAAGGGTGTGGATCTTGAACATTTCCAAGTTGTCAAACAACAGGGGGTAAGGCTGACCCACAGGGACTCCCACTTTATTTCATTTGATTTGTTTTGTTGACCAATACAAAAATATATATGGTTTAGGGGTGGGGATCTCGATCGTTTCCAAGTTCTCAAACATGAGGGGGTGTGGCTGACCCAAAGGGACTCCCACTTTATTTTATATTATTTGTTTTGTTGCCCCATACAGAAGTATATATGGTTTATGGGTGGGGATCCCGACCATTTTCCAAGTTCACAAACACGAGGGGGTGGGGGCTGACCCAAACGGACACCCATTTTATTTCATTTGATTTGTTTTGTTGCCCCATACAAAAAGGTATATGGTTTAGGGTGGGGATCTCGACCGTTTCCAAGTTCTCAAACATGAGGGGATGGGGCTGACCCAAAGGGTCTCCCACTTTATTTTATTTGATTTGTTTTGTTGCCCCATACAAAAATATATATGGTTTATGGGTGGGGATCTCGACCGTTTCCAAATTCACAAACATGAGGGGGTGGAGTCTGACCCAAACGGACACCTACTTTAATTCATTTGATTTGTTTTGTTGCCATATACAAAAAATATATATATGGTTTAGGGGTGGGGATCTCGACCGTTTACAAGTTTTCAAAAAGAAAGGGGTGGGGTGACTGACCCCTCTGGAGTTCCTATATATTTCATTTGATTTATTTCATTGTCTCATAAAATAATATATATGGTATATGGGTGGGGATCTCAACTGTTAACAAGTTCTCAAACAACCAGGGGGTGAGAGTAACCCCAGAGGACTCGTTTTTTGTTTCATTTGATGTGTTTATTGTAACGTATAAGAATATATATGTTTTAGGGGTGGGGATCTGACTGTTTTTAAGTTCTCAAACATGAGGGGTTGGGTGGGGTGTCACCATGGACTCAACCTAAATCTAATTAATTTGATTTGTTTGATGGTCCTGTGATCAATACTGAAAACCATGTGTGTCTGACACTTACTGTTTTCAAGTTAAAAAAATTATTATTATTATTGAAAATTTAAAAAAGAAATCCCATAGGGTTCTATAGTAAATTCCTCCCTTCTGTTGGCCCCTCAAAATACAACTAAATAGACCCCAAGAAAAATAATAAGAACTGAGCAAAAACTTTGTTTAGGAGTCTTAATAGCAATTAGTATAATTGCGAATTTTGTTATAGTCCGATTTCTAATGCCGAATATGTAAAAGGCCGAGTTTGTTGTGGGCCGAGATGAGATGAGATACTTCCGATACTCTCGGGCTTTTACCTATTGCATAAACATTTGTAAAAATCGTAGTAAGCGACGAAAAATGTTCATTCATGAAATATTTTAAACACGGTATTAATTTTCTCTTCAACCGGAGGAAGGTAGAAAACCTTTGAAACCGGGATTATAGTACTCCCGTTTGGCGGCACACATGTCTGGAGAATACCGATAAAATCACGTAGAACTTGCTGTCTCGTGTGTGTATTGATTTTACTTTCCGCGTAGCGCAGATCCGTGAAGTAGTGTTTGTTCGTCATTTTCAAATGAAGTTGAATTATTTGATTTATCGATGATAATTCAGTACATTTTAATTCAAGCTGTATGCTATTTCAATAGAAGAGCTCAAAATTTCAAAAGCATCTTTCTATTATTAGTTTTAAACACCAGTACTACATTATCTAGAAGTAGGACACACTTCCTAAAGTAAGATAGTCTGTCTCTTTTACGGTTAGAGGCCGATGCCTTAAGAAAGTATATTGCTATAGCAAGCTATAGCAAACTTTCCAAAAACGCAAGGTGAATTTAACGCTAGTTTGAGAAAAGACATTTCCGATTTAAGACGAGAAGTTCACGGGGCTACTGTTTCTGTACCTTCCAAGTTTAAAAAGTTAAAAACTGAATCCCAGTACAATTGGAAATACGAGGGGAATAAGGTTCAATTCCTTCTTAACACTAAATTTTTAGAAGATCTCACACAATCCATTTTGGGCAATTGATAACTCAAAAGTTGAATACGCACGAGATACTATCATTTGAAAGAAGTTATTGATAAGATCAAAAGGCGAAATAAACTTATCAAAATCGCCGATAGCAGCGAAGGGGGATGGGCGACTGTTCGACAGTATGATACAAACCCAGTAGCAAGTGAATCTGACGACGAGAGCAACTTAAATAAAGCAGAAAACAAGGCGTTACGTAAACGTAATTCAAAAGGGGAAAAGGCTGCTGCTAAGCCTAACTTTAATTATGAATCGAGTGCTCCTTCTCAATTTAATGCTACTTTTCCAGCAAAAAATCAGCCCTTTCGTGACCCCCAGTCATGGTACAACGGACAAGCCTTGTACCATGGTCAAGCAAGATAATGTTTGTTAAATAGATGGGTTTTTTGGGGGGAGACGGATTTATAAAAGTTTTTCCAAACTTGTTTCCGAATCCCATATTTGAACTTTATGTAAGATCATGTAACATTGTAATATTTATCTTGACATTTTTCATTAATAAAAATTACATTAGATGTATGTTTCATTATAATACGTTATTCTAATTGGCTAACTAGCAATCTCGTGATATTCCTTAATCAATTGCATTACACAATGCAACTTTTCATTCATGATGACACGAGGTCCCACAATAAAGTGCACACTTAGGTAAATGAAATAAAAACTTGATAAAAGGCGTGTTTTCATGATCCTATAGGTTAAAATGTAATAATAAGTATTGAATGCTTTTTTTTTGTAACTTTATAGGGTTGTAAAAGCGTTGACCGTGCGCACATTTTTATTATGAAGCGCAGCGCTTCCGCGCTTCATACAAAATGTACTTCGGTCAACGCTTTTAGACCCCAATAAATTTACAAAAAAGAGAATTCAATTCTTAAATACTGTTTAAAATAAATCTGTGGGCCACTGGCTTCCATGAATTATTTTTTAAATATAACACCGTACTTGTAGAGATTTTTTTCAGTAAGAATATAAATTACCGTCACAATAAATCGCACGAAAATAGACTCAAATAAACATGGAAATCCTTAAACTCTCCGACGAAGTACATTTACCGAGATCCATTAAAAAATCAATATTCATTGAAATATATATAGTTTTTGTCATAGGTCAGAAATTAGAACTACCTGTGAGCTATTTATAAATACAAAAATCAATATTGTTTGAATTTACATGTTTACTTGCAGATTAACTTTGATCCGTATGTTATATTT
This sequence comes from Mytilus edulis, assembly GCA_019925275.1. NCBI lineage: Eukaryota > Metazoa > Mollusca > Bivalvia > Mytilida > Mytilidae > Mytilus > Mytilus edulis. The sequence continues at coordinate 3,272 of JAHUZM010000588.1, forward strand.
TACGGGGAAATCTGTTTTTAATCAGTGAACAAAAAATATGTGAAAAATGTCAATGATATAAGGACATGATAAGTGAATTGTGATTATTAAGATTTACAAACACCAGTATATTTATTATCTGTGTAATTGCTTGACAACCATGTAAATATTGTTTTATGTACAAAAGTCAATTATAATTTATTTAGAAATAGACACATAATGGAAAACTGAACCAATCATTATAAATTAAGTTACTTACATTTTTTAAGCTGAAATCAGTATATACAAATTGAATCAAAATTCATTATGCTACCATGTACATGGTCATAGACATAGAACCGGTATTGGCTTCTGTATTTTTACATTGGTCATTTAAATTTATGCAAACTGCTGTCGGTATGACCTGGTATATTAATCCGTGAACGAATACAAATTAAAGTAATATTACAAAAAGCAAGGGATCAGAGCAAGACAAATCTTAAACTTTAAGACAATTCTGGAAAGTAAATTAAATTTGGTTTAATCTTTTTATTGTTTTCATCGAAGCATCGACTATTTTACTTTGTCACTTTCAGCTAAAAAAAAAATTGTATTTGGCAAACTTTTAGGAATTTTGGTCCTCAATGCTCTCCAACTTCGTACTTTATTTGGCCTTTTTCAACTTTTTTGGATTCGAGCGTCACTGATGAGTCTTTTGTAGACGAAACGCGCGTCTGGCGTATATACAAAATTTAGTCCTGGTATGAGTAGTTTATTTACTTCAAGGAAATACGATTAATTATTTGAGTAGCTATCTGCTTCATGCACAAATACCCACTTCTGGTCTAGTTGAAAGCTTTTCCCAAAACTCTTAAAATCTACTTCGAAATAAGGAAACATGCGCATGTAAACACACATTATTGCGGTTGCATTGATTTTGATTGTTTGATTAGCATCCAGTGACAAAACTTTCGTGTATATTCAGGTTGAGAACAAATAAATATAAATCTGATAGGTAGTTCTGTAGAATGGGTCAACTAGTAAGAAGGGCATGCTAGTGCGCTGCTCCTGGACCAAAGTGTTTTTTGTGGGCAAAAGATAGAAGAGGAGATGGCAATTGTTTAAAAGGGGCAGCTTTCAATAGGCCATCCATCTCAGGAACCTCTCAAATAGAAATTGTAAAGGTTAATTTAACGGCACTCTACCTACATGATAACCGGATTTAACGTACCTATTCATACCGGACGTTGTAGGGGATTTGAAAATCCAGAATGACAACTCTGTAGTCGATTTCACAAATAAATTTACGACTATAATTAAGATTATGCTGAATTGTTCGTGACTTACGATTAATCATAGCCGAAAGTTTTTTTTTGTGATTTCTGCTTAAAGCTAAAATTAATTTAAACAGTTATGTGTATTATTTAAACCCAGGGGCGTAGCTAGGAAGAAACGATGTGCAAGCAAAAAAATTTTGGGACCCTTTTATGCAGAAATTTTATTTTTTTTCGGTTTTCGGTCATTGGAGGGTTAAAAGAGGAGCTACATGTTGTGATGTACATAGGACTTAATAAACAATTCATGAATGCAAAACTATTTAGAAATCTTGACTTCTAAATAGAGTAAAGCATGATTCATTGAATATGTAAGCAACATATTGTTGATATACAGAATTTACTCAAAATTGTCCAAAATCTGCTCTTCGGGAACGTCTCTATTACTTTGTCAATATTCACACTGAAATCCCGATGAATATAATGCAGTAATGCCAGCGATAATAACCTACCGACCGTGCAAGGGCTGTATAGCCAGTCAAGGTCGTTAAACACTTCCATATATATAATAACCCAGCTGTAGTTGTTCATGGTTAATCATACATATGTTTTCAACAGATGTAGTACACTGAACGATCTCTCCGCGGTAGCACTCGTGTTCGCCATCGAGCGACCCCCGATTGAATTTGACAAATTATATGCCAGTCCAGTTTCGTATGTCTCAAACAATGCAGATATTTGTTCGTTTGTTGTATTACCGACAACACGAGGAAGCAGATAATGCGCATAGAAGCGATTTCCTGATTATATCAAACGCGACTCAAGTTCCATTACCATGTGGTCTATGAACGCAAAATATAATGAGACTTTCCAATACTGTTTTAGCGTGTTTGCTGGGGGTATTGGCTCTGCTAGTCTGTCGAACACATCGCCTCGGCATACTTTCAACGATATCGAAGGGTACGGATAATTTCTAATGTCAATTGGTACATCGCAATCCAAACAGTTAAACCATACTCAGTAAAATGTGCCCCGAAACTACTCGAGTATAACAAATTCAAATCTTGTAATGCAAGTTACTGTTAGTCTTTTCATCTCCAATAAAACTTTAATTTTGAAACCAAATGCCGCTATTTAATGACATAACATCATTTAAAAAAGCGATCACATATATTTGTTTCCTTTAAACATTTAGCTTATAAATTTTTATTTTGCCATTTATTTTTTTTGCATGCCGAATTGATGTGCACGCAACTGCGTGTTGGCGTATAGGGAGCTACGCGCCTGAAACCTAAAGGATATTATATAAATTTTTTTATTTGCTTAAATGGTAAAATACCATACGAAAGCATGTGAATGGTATAGAGAAAATGCGAGGTAAAAGCGGGATAATTCACGTGATAATAGTACTCCTTTCTATATATATACTTGTATTTTAAAATAACCCTTTTATCGTGTACATTTTTTACTTACTGTAAAACAAAAGTTACTATAACATTGTTATCATTTGAATGCAAATATTGTTACTTGTAATGATAAAATGTTTCATAATGTCATGAGAACCATAGAAGCATACATATGAAAAGAAATCTTCTACATTTGACATGGCGTTAGTGGTCGTTTTCGTTACATTGCTCGTCACAGCTGGAGCGTCACACTTGTCAACTTCAATATGGACTCACAATCAGGCAAATTCTCTAAATCAGTTCTTTGGGACGTTGAAAAAAACAAGCTAGAACAAGTATGAAGATATATTCTTATGCAGTGGAGATCACTTCTAACCTCTCATTAGAACTGTCAGAATATTCTGTCATAGAACTGTTCTAACCTGTCCTAGAACAGTTCTACCTAGAACAGTTATACCCTAGAACTGTTCTAAGTAGAACTGTCAGAATCAGTTTTAGGTAGAACTGACTAAATCAGTTCTAGGTAGAACTGTCAGGATCAGTTCTAGGGTAGAACTGTCAGGATCAGTTCTAGGTAGAACTGTCCAAATCACTTCTAACCGTAGAACTGTTAGCAGAACTGACTAAATCAGTCAGGACTGTAGAACAGTTCTAAATGACGTCACTGCAATAAGGGCACTTTAGAATTTAGAAGAAATAAATCACTTCCAATTACTTTTCTATATATTAAAAAGCAGATTTTCTATATTTTTTACTGATCAAACGACTTTTATTACGTTACATGTAAAAATATCGAAGTGAATAGAAGGTTACCCAACTCATCGGAGAAATATTTTTATAAGATTGCATACGGAAACATCATTGTTTACGTTTCTTCGTTGACTTCCCCGTTTTTAACAGTCTCTTCCTAAATAAAACTCTGCATTTAATTCATGGAATTTTAATCGTAATTTACCTTGTTTGCCTTGGATTTACATTCATTTAAGATTCTGTTTTGACAAATGTTCTTGAAAACGAAAATTGTACAGTGGATGAATTATGGGATATTAATGAAAAAAGTGTTGTACAACGTAAAAAAAACTATATATATATATATACATTTGCACCATCTCGTCAATTTAGCCAGACTTATCCATAAAGATTATAAATGATATCTCGGAGTCTGCAACTCAGAAAAATATACTGGATCTGAACATGAATGAAACATTTGCTCCTGGAAGTTCGGCTACAAACAAATCATGCATGTTTCTTTGCCTTCTTCAAATTATATTAACAGTATACTATTCCAAGAAGAGAACTTCCCATACATGTACTTTTTATTTTATTTTTAAAATAAAGTATATGAATCAGTCATGTGAGTGTTGGATGATGCCATTAAATAGGTTTGTTTTTAAAAAAAACCCATCACAAACTACTTAAACATGTTCAAAAGTCACCCTAGCATGTTTAATGACGGTTCATTATTATGGATACAGAGAGGAAATAATGGCACGCTAAATTCTTAGATATGGTATAAATACACCTTGTCGCTATTTGTCTGCCTTTACTGGATATCACACAGGTTCCCGTAAAATTTTGACGTCATAAAACAAAATATCTGACGCCACAATGGAAAAGTCATTGTTGTATGCTTCAAAAGTTCAAGAGGCCGGGTCAGCCAGGATTAGCGATAAGGTGTATTGTGTTTCAAAGTTGGTGTCATTTTTATCATACGATCCGTCCTCACATAGAAATAATATTGGTTTACCATGTTTACAATGAGGCAATATACATGTATTACATGATTAAGTGTAAATAAGTTCAGTTTTGGTTGATGCGGTCAAATAATTTTGTTAAAACAACTCTCACTCAGTCTGATATATCGAAACCACTGAAATTTGTTTACAATTCAATACAAAAATGTATTTGGAATAAAAAGAGGACTTGTTGATATTCTAAATTGATGTGGAATTTTTTTTGTAGCCAATGTGTTCCAATATTCATTGATATTGCTGTCATTTGAATTATACAATCCATCGTAATATGTATTACTATAAGTGATTTAGTATGCGGCTATATATATATTAAGATTTACATAACAAAGTGTAATTATGGTCAGTTTTGGTTGATGCTGTCACATATGGTCAGTTTTGGTTGATGCTGTCAAATATTGTCAGTTTTGGTTGATGCGGACAAATGATCACAAATGATTTTGTTATATTCATGAGTCAGTCTGAGATATCAAAAGTACTGAAATTAGTTTACGATTCAAAATTTTGATGAAAAAGAGGACATGCTGGCACTATAAACTGATGTGAGCATAATTTTATTTTCCAATATTGCTTTCATTTATATTAAACAATCCATCCTGATATAAAAATATACGTGATTTACTTTGCGGTTACATAATAAAGTGCAAATATGGTCAGTTTTGGTTGATGCGGACAAATTATTTTGTTATACCAGTCAGTCTGAGGTATGAAAACTACTGATATTTGTTTATGATGCAATATTTTGAATAAAAAGAGGACATGCTGGCATTCTAAATTGATGCAAATGAGATTAGGTAGCATTGTGTTCCAATATTTCTATCATTTGTATTTTCATGATTTTACAATCCATCCTTACATAAAAATATTACAGATTTACTGTAAGCGGTCAAATATGGTCAGTTTTGGTTGAGGTGGTCAAATATGGTCAGTTTTGGTTGATGCTGTCAAGTATGGTCAGTTTTGATTGATGCAGAAAAATAATTTTGTTACATGATTACATGTTACTGTCAGTCTGAGGTATGAAAACTACTGATATTTGTTTCTGATGCGATATTTTGAATAAAAATAGGAAATACTGGCACTCTCAATTGATGCGAGAAAAAAAAGATTTACATAAAAAAAAAGCAAATATGGTAAGTTTTGGTTGAAACGGTCAAAAGATTTTATTATACAACTCAGTCTGAAGTATGAAAACTACTGATATTTGTTTACGATTCAAAATTTTGAATAAAAAGAGGACATGCTCATTGGCAGATCAAGGGGGGGGGGGGGGTTCAGAAGTTGGAACCCCCTTTTTTTTGACGATCAATGCATTTGAATGGGAACATATAGTTGGAACCCCCCGCCCCCCCCCCCCCTTTTTAAAATGGCTGGATCTGCCCCTGCATGCTGGCACTATAAATTGATGCGAACAAAATTGTTTTCCAATATTGCTGTAACTTGTATAGTACACTCCCTCTTGACCTTAAATTAAAACTGAAGTACTGTGCAGCTATATAGATTTGCAGAAAGAAAGAGCAAATAATGTCAGTTTAGATTGATGTGGTCAAAAGATTTTTGTTAAACAGGTCCGTCCGGGGTATGCAAACTACTCGTAAACAAATATTACATTTGGTTAATGAGGTCAGCTAATTTTGTTATGTGATAACGAGCCATCCTGACTCCCAGAATAACAAATGTAAAACAATTCAACGGCCTAATTTATGTACAAAAAAGGAAAGAAAAACACATATTTTATGTTACACATCAACCTAAGAAAATCACTGAATTACGGGCTCCTGACTTGGTACAGGCACATACATGCAGAATATGGCGGGGTTAAACATGTTCTCTTGACGATTATAAATCTGAAATAAAACCGGCAAAATAGCAAAACTCTATATAATATTAATCGCTATTTTGCCGAAGCCTTTATATTCAGACAAATATTTCTTAAAACTCATAAATCAATTCTAGCCGTAGAATTTATAAATCAATTTTAGCCGTAGAATTTATAAATTAATTCTGGCCGTAGAATTTATAAATCAATTCTAGCCGTAGAATTTGAAATCAATTCTAACCGTAGAACTGTTCTAGAAGTAGAACTGACTAAAGATTTGGTCAGTTCTAGCTAGAACTGTCTAAAACTGTTCTAGGGTAGAACTGTCAGGATCAGTTCTAGCTAGAACTGTCCAAATCAGTTCTAGCTAGAACTGTCCAAATCAGTTCTAGGTAGAACTGACCAAATCAGTTCTAGCTAGAACAGTTCTAACCTAGAACTGACTAAAAGGTGTCAGGCTGACAGTTCTACATACTGTTCTAGAACAGTTCTCCTGACAGATTCTGAAAGAATTTATGAGAGGTTAGAACTGATCTCCACTGTACCTCTAAGCCTGTGATATATACACATGGAAAAAAGTATTGCAACACCAAATTGAAATTCAAATTAAAAAAACACTTTAAATTTTTTTGTTAAATAATTTGTTGAAATAGAACTAATTAAATATTATTCAAATATCACCTGAGTTTAATCAATAAATATCGACTCTATCAGTTCTTATCTGCACATGCAGGTACTGTACTTGTAAACACTAAAACAGCTGTTTTTATCCTCATTGTTTTCAACACTTAAAATAACCAAATTTATAAATTTATGTGATTGAGACCTTGTAATTGGTCATCCACAACTCATAACTGCAGCAAGATGGCAGATAATCAGCAGGAGGGAAGCAGGTATGTCGCTGTGACAATTGCGCGTATTGTTGGTCATCACCATTCCATTATAAGTCGTTTTGAGAATAAAAATCAGTCAAGAAACGATGTTAAAGACCTTCGGAGGTCAAGAAGACCCCCTATAACATCTGGTAGTGAAAATCAAGCATAATGAAGGTTGGTCAGAAGGAAACCCATGTGCAAACAATACAATCCTAAAAAGAGAGTGATGACCATACAGGAGCCTTTAAACAAGAACTGTTCGAGATTGACTCATCGCTACTGGTTATCGTGCGATAATACCATTTCGGGGACCTTTGCCTACGAACAGACACACAGATTCGCGTATCCAATATAGTGCAGAGTTCGCCAAAGTTGGAAATTGGCGTCGTGGAGGAAGAAACATTGTTCCAAAGGAATTCGGTTTATCTTCCTTGGCCCAATCGTAGTCCGAATTTGAACCATATCGAACATATATGGTACACTATTGGACGTAAAGTGCAGGAAAGGACATCCCAGTTCAAACACGTCATGAAATAAACAATACCCTTCGTCAAGAATGGTTGCTGCTACCTTAGCAACAAATTAGTCGACTTATGGCAGGAATCAGAAGACGTTAAGATGCGGTTATCCGTTTGAATGGAGGCTGCGCACAAATTACTAATTCTTTGGCGTATAACGATCAACCATGATATGAACAATCATCTGAAGATTAATTTTGAAATGTCTGACATTATAAAGTTCGACTACAGCAAAAGTTGTAAAATGCATTTTTGTGTACCAAAAACACTTCATTTTGTTAAAAAAATTTGGTTAGATAAAACTTTTTTTTTTCATTTATTTTTTGTTCGTTTTAATGCCAATGTCATCATTCACTACGTTTCAATATTATTTTACAAATATTTTATCATATTCCATCCAAAATAAGAGACTGATTTTTCAAGTTTTAAAAAATCAAGGTGTTGCAATAGTTTTTTCCATATGTATATATTAGTTCTTCTAAGTTAATGCCCTACATGTATTTGTATAAAGGCAAACACACACTTTTCGATATCGATATCCTACCCTCAGATTGAATTGCCAGATATTTATGAAACTATTATCTTAACATTCCACATTTCTAAATCATGCATAGAGATCACCCGTTATCTGTATAAAGAAGTTCTTGAAAAGGTCAAACATATCTATACCCGAGTAAACAGTACAGAGAGAATTCCTATTTATCACTTTCTACTATAGCCCGGTTTGTTTGTCATTTTATCAATTGAAACTTCACTAGAAAATACAGTAATGTCATCTTAACTAACCAGTTCAATAGTACAAATTGTAACATGTTTTATAACAAATTTGGCAGGAAACAGAATAACAATTTTACCCGGCCACGTCCACTTGTATTTGTAGTATTTGTATTTTTATCTTTCTGATAAGTTAAGCCTTTTTCAACTGATTTGTATAGTTCGTTCTTATGTTGTACTGTTACACCACTGTCCAAGGTGAAGGGGGCAAAACAAGTGGTCGGTTAGGGGAGGGTTGGGATCCTGCTAACATGTATAACCCCTCCACATTCTATTTGTATGTGCCTGTCCCAAGTCAGGAGCCTGTAATTCAGTGGATGTCGTTTGTTTAAGTGTTACACATTTGTTTTTCGTTCATTGTATGTACATAAATTAGGTCGTTAGTTTTCTCGTTTGAATTGTTTTATATTATCATTTCGGGGCCTTTTATAACTGACTATGCGGTATGGGCTTTGCTCATTGTTGAAGGCCCTACAGTGACCTATAGTTGCCATTTTCTGTGTCATTTAAGTCTCTTGTGGAGAGTTGTCTCATTGGCAATCATACCTAATCTTTTTTTTTTATATTATCTATCCTTGATCTCACCGAGCTATCCTTACCGCCAATTCGTATACCTTAAAGACTTGTAAGTCATAGCTGACCTTAGTAATGCTAATCAGACTTTCGAACACACAATTTGCATTCCCCGAAATTCCAAGAGCTGCATCAACTGGAACGACTTACACCATATTCTCCACGATGTGAATTGCAAAACCACCAACACTTCAACTCTTCCACAATATAAATGCAGGTACAGTGAAGATCACTTCTAACCTCTCATTACATCTGTCAGAATCTGTCAGGAGAACTGTTCTAGGACAGTACGTAGAACTGTCAGCCTGACACCTTTTAGTCAGAACAGTTCTAACCTAGAACTGATTTGGTCAGTTCTATATGGAAAGCCTCAGCTGTCATATATTAGAGATTTGCATAATGTTATGCTGAAGCTTACAATGTAAGGTTAATACAGCGTGATGATGAATTAAATCATCAAAATGAAAACTTTAAATAATAAAATGCAAAGTTGAATCTGCGTTGTGTTGACTTGCAACTTCAAGTGTTGATGTTGTGAAAGGATCGTGGTAAGCCACGGTGTTATGATGATATGCTTATAACACGTAACGTTGAGTTGAAACTACATATTGTTAAGTTGACATTACACGATGTTAACTTGATACTGGATAATGTTTAGACGTACTCTTCGGCTGTTAGGATAACAAATGAAACGAAAAGTTGAACTTCATGATGTTGACTTATTATTAATAAATGTAAAGCTTAGATATCACTATGTTATATCATTATAATGTCACGATAGGTTTATCATAATGTATGTAGTCTTTAAACTACACTATGTTAAGCTAAACTAGCATACTGTTATATTACTTTAATGCCACAATAAGCTAACCATACAATATTTTCACTAGATATTACACGACGTACAGTTGAAAGTACGTGTTGTTGAGCTAGGATTGCACAAGGTTAAATCAGTATTATGTCATGATAAGCTAACCATACAATATTGTCACTAGATATTACACGACGTACAGTTGAAAGTACGTGTTGTTGAGCTGGGATTGCACAATGTCAAATCAATATTATGTCACGATAAGCTAACCATACAATATGCTCACTAGAAATTACACGACGTACAGTTGAAAGTACGTGTTGTTGAGCTAGGATTGCACAATGTTGAATCAGTATTATGTCAACTTAAGCTAACCATACAATATTCTCACTAGATATTACACGACGTACAGTTGAAAGTACGTGTTGTTGAGCTAGGATTGCACAATGTTAAATCAATATAATGTCACGATAAGCTAACCATACAATATGCTCACTAGAAATTACACGACGTACAGTTGAAAGTACGTGTTGTTGAGCTAGGATTGCACAATGTTAAATCAATATTATGTCACGATAAGCTAACCATACAATATTCTCACTAGATATTACACGACGTACAGTTGAAAGTACGTGTTGTTGAGCTAGAATTGCACAATGTTAAACCAATATTATGTCACGATAAGCTAACCATACAATATGCTCACTAGAAATTACACGACGTACAGTTGAAAGTTCGCGTTGTTGAGCTAGGATTGCACAATGTTAAATCAGTATTATGTCATGATGAGCTACCAGTGCAAAATGCTCACTAGAAATTACACGACGTACAGTTGAAAGTACGTGTTGTTGAGCTAGGATTGCACAATGTTATATCATAATTATGTCACGATAGGCTTACAATGTATTAAACATTATTTTGTCACAAAACGACACGAAGGTGGAAAATAGGACCACTGATGTAGGACCTGAGGTATCTTGCAAATAGTGCCGCATATGCGTAGTAGTTATATGATATAAAAAGAGAATGAATTAAAAATACATTATTCTAGTTTCTATTTACACTATTACAGTACGGTCCGTATATCATTTGAAATAGTGAAAAGTTTTACAATTGTAGAATTTTGGAATTTAAAAAGTTTTGAATTTTTCAAGTTAAATTTTCAACAAATACTTGAAATTTTAAAATTATTAATATCGTTTTTAGATTTTATAGTTTAGATTTTTGATTAATCTTTAAAAGTACTAAACTTAACGTAATGTTTTGATTATTTCGCCTTTTTAAAGTTTGATTTTTTAAAGTTTCAAAATTAAAAAGGGGCTGCTAAAGTTTATGTATAGAATGAGACCAGAGGCAGGCAGTTGATAATATATTGCCTTGTATCATTGATTTCAGTTCAAAGTATTGATACGGAAGAAATTTTTAATCTATGGTGTCGCTATGAACGTAGTGCTAGCCGTGAATGTTGGAGGTTGTTGATATCTGTTTTACAGTGTTAGCCGCTTAGAGTAACTAAAAGATCAAATATTAGTAGCTTGGTGCCAGGACACTATATGTAAATAAACTTATCATAGATAGACGCCAGGTTGGAAATTTTGTATTTGCAGCAGCCTCGCGTTTCGTCTACAAAAAAAACTAACAAGTCACGCTCGAAACAAATAAAATTAAAAAGACCAAATCAAATATAATCATAAAGGCCAAATAAAGCAAACGTTACCATTCAACTAATCGTTCTGGTTTTATTTTAAAGCTCAATACATTCATATCATATAAACGTTTACCATAAATATTTTTCAGCTTGCAAATCTATGTAATAGTTGCCGCTGTTCATTAAGCTCCCATCTATTTATTTGTAGGTGTCGGCATTTTGAAAATTGAAATTTTAAACAAATTTATATTTAACCCCTTTCCACTTTGCGGATGCGAGTCGGCTGCCTTGTAGCGGCATTGCCCTGCTCTTTTCTGATATCTACAAGGGTGTCTTTTACGTGCAAGAGTTTTGGCTCTCTCTTAACACTGTTAAGCAATTTATGGTCCCCTTCCGACGGACTGTCACTGTTAAGCCAATAAAGGGACCAGATGTTTTTTGCTAGTTCCGTGTTTGTAATTTGTCCATTTTTAAGTTATCGCACAACAATCAAATTTCAGGCCAAGTACTCCTCACGTTAAGAACCCCTGCAGTGACTCGTTGCAAGGAAAGATTTCTGTACCTATTCAATATATCATCATTTTTCCAGTGGCATATACGACTCCTACCTATTCTACCTGTTGTATATCATGTTAATTTGTTATAATCTTGAACATACATGTAATATTTGCCACTGGCAACCATCCATCAATAATTAAGAATAGGTCGTTTTACCAAAAAAAAAATGGGTTTCAACTCCCTTGGGAAAAGTGGTCCTATTCTGTCTGAGTAAAGGCTCCGCGTTAACTTTGTCGACCGTACTTTGACCTATAATGGTTTACATTTACATATTGTGATTGTGATGGAGAGTTTTCACATTGACACTCTTCTTATATCTACTAAGTTGGAATTTGATAGTTCAACTTTCCATTTGGTCAAACACCTCTTAAATTGTTTTGGTTCTTTGTAAGCCTCAAATCTATGTCCGGCCTCAAATCTATGTCCTACCCCCAAATCTATGTCCTTTTTAATATTGCGTCATAGACGTTCCAAATCTATGTCCTGTACTGTCTCACATCTATGTCCTTTATTTACTCAAATCTATGGCCATTTTTGGCTCGAATCTATGTCCTTTCATTGACGTAAAATATAACAAAACGTCATCAAGTAAACAATGAAAAGTTAACAATTACAGGTGTAAGTACGGCCTTTAACACGGAGCATTAACTCACACCGAACAAACATTGAACAAGTGGTTTATATGACAAAAGCAAGTTAACATTTTGTCTATTAATACATATGGTTTAAAATTGCTTTATATTTTGTTTTTTTAAACTGGAGGAAAATCTGTTATGAATAGTGGACTGATGGAATATTTTCAAATACGTCAACTAGAGATTTATCCTCTTGAAATGTTTTTTGACAATTATCGGGATATCTTTACTTACTCCTACTTTTTGGGAATATTTATAATTCAAAACAAATCCAGCCATGAACAAAGGGACTGCAGTGTTTACATCTGGTTTCTGGAGAGAATGAATGTGCCGAAACATAAAGAATGATTCTTTTCGGGGAAAGATTTTTGTTATTAAAGACATAATTACAAGTTTTACATTTGAACTAAATAGATATCAGCTAAGACCAAACAATTGATTTATGCTTTATTGTGATTTACAAATATTTTAATTAAAAATATAGAGCACGTAACTTTTATTTTTAGCAATTCAGAATGATTTTATTGATATTTAAAGTAACATATGCTAGATAAAGTGGTATGAATGTCAATTTAACAGCAATATGAAATTTTTTAGAGACAATTGAAGTACGCTGAAGTTGCATACAAATAGTCATTCTTTACTGTCTTTTTAGTAAAAAAAGTATGTGTAGTTTAATTATTGAAGACGGCATACAATAATAACACACACATGTAAAGATTTTAACTACACACACGGAGAAATTACTTTATAAAACAAAAATCATAGTGCTATTTTTAATTAATTAAAAATATATAATTGGCGACTAGAGATAACTGTTCGAATTATTTCGGTCCTTTACATACAGCTAATGATACAACTTGTTATGAATTTTATAACATAACAATGCATTCTGATTGGTTCCTTTATATACTTGTGATTTAAAGAATTTTAAGTTTTTCATTCTGCCGTCGTTAGCCGAAAACTTATAGACAATTAGTCGTTGACCCCGGTGACATCCATCTCTTAGGTTACAAATGGATAGGACACTTTTATTACGATCGCGTATTAACAATGGGGTTGAGATCTGCTGCATATATATGTATGCGAACAACAAATGCTATTGCATTTATATGTCAAATCATGGGTATAGATATTTTAAACTATTTAGATGATTTGGCTGGATGTGATATTCCTTCCAGCAGTGATGATGCTTATGCTAAGTTGTGTCTTATTTTACAGAATTGTGGCATTGATTGTGCTACAATAACTAAATAAAATGCTTCGCTGAGCTCAGCCTGATTCTACCGCAGTGGTCGATCCCTGAACAGTTGATGCAAGTTTCGACACATTATTTAAGCTTGATACAGTCTGAAATTTGATTGTGATTAAACTTTTGATATAATATAGGTTTCTGACACATAATAAATGTGGTGAAAGATCTTTAAAATTTGAAATGGGTTTAAATATTTGTATTCAATTCCAATCGATTTTTTGTTTTGCTATTGCGCAATAATGTGCAATCCAAGATTTCTTCCTGGTCCAATATTAAGCTATTGCACAATAGATTGAAAATGAAGATGTCTTGGATGTGGCAGATCCAGGGGGGGGGGGGTCCGGGGGTTGGAACCCACCTTTTTTTGGACGATCAATGCATTTAAATGTGGACATATAGTTGGACCGCCCCCTTTTTGTTATGGGTTTGGAACCGGCTAGATCCAACCCTATAAATGCTATTGCGCAATTCGGTGCAGTTGAAGATTTGTTGCTAATGCGCAATACTATGATGTAGCGCAATACTATGCTATAGCGCAATACTATGCTATAGCGCAATTCTATGCTATAGCGCAATACTATGCTATAGCGCAATAATATGCAATTGAATATTTTCTGCCATTGCACAATACTTTATTTAATAATTTACACATAATATCCGGTGTGTATCTCCTGATATATCAGTATTTTCATACGACTGCAAAAATTGAATGCCCGACAACATTTGGTTTTCGCACTCTAACTTTAGTAAAAGTAAAAAGAAATCTATGAAATTTAAACACAAGGTTTATGGAAATAAAAGGAAAGTTAGGATTGATTTGTGTGTTTTGGTCCCAACAGTTTAGGAATTAGAGGCCAAAAAGGGCCCAAATAAGCATTTTTTTTTCGCAAAATAACTTAAGTACATTGTAAACGTAAACAGAAATCTATGAAATTTTGACATAAGGTCTATGACCACAAAAGAAAGCTTGGGATTTATTTTGGAAGTTTTAGTCCCAACAGTTTAGGAATTAGAGGCCAAAAACAGGTCCCAAATAAACATTTTTCTTGGTTTTTGCACAATTACTTCAGTATAAGTTAATAGAAATCTATGAAATTTTAGCACAAGGTTTATGACCACAAAAGGAAGGTTTGGATTGATTTTGGGAGTTTTGATACGTTCGGATTAGGGGCAAAAAATGTCCAAAATTGAACTTTGTTTGATTTCATCAAAAAATGAATTATATATACATGTATATATTTATATATATTTATTATCCTCCTTAAGGAGAGTATGGATATACATGAACATAAATACAATTGTGGTATAATACAGATATTGATATGCCAAATCTAACCGTGTATTCAGATTCTTAATTTTTCGTCCTGTTTTCAAATTGGTCTACATTAAGGTCCAAAGGGTCCAAAATTAAACTTAGCTTGATTTTAACAAAAATTGAATTCTTGTGGTTCTTTGATATGCTGAATCTAATAAAATTGAGAATGGAAATGGGGAATGTGTCAAAGAGACAACAACCCGACCAAATAAAAAACAACAGCAGAGGGTCACCAACAGGTCTTCAATGTAGCGAGAAATTCCCGCACCCGGAGGCGTCCTTCAGCTGGCCCCTAAACAAATATATACTAGTCCAGTGATAATGAACGCCATACTAATTTCCAAATGTACACAAGAAACTAAAATTAAAATAATACAAGACTAACAAAGGCCAGAGGCTCCTGACTTGGGACAGGCGCAAAAATGCGGCTGGGTTAAACATGTTTGTGAGATCTCAACCCTCCCCCTATACCTCTAACCAATGTAGAAAGGTAAAAGCATAACAATACGCACATTAAAATTCAGTTCAAGAGAAGTCCGAGTCTGATGTCAGAAGATGTAACCAAAGAAAATAAACAAAATGACAATAATACATAAATAACAACAGACTACTAGCAGTTAACTGACATGCCAGCTCCAGACTTCAATTAAACTGACTGAAAGATTATGATTTCATCATATGAACATCAGGCACAATCCTTCCCGTTAGGGGTTTAGTATCATACCATCATAACATATATGAGAAGAACATAACCCGTGTCATGCCAACAACTGTTTTTAGAATAAATGTGTTTAGTTCCGATGCAAAGACCTTATCAGTGACTCAATATTAACGCCAAAATATGCAAAACATGTACTTAGATTTTTTATTATGGGCCAAGTTTTCAAGTTGGTCCAAATCGGGGTCCAAAATTATTATATTAAGTATTGCGCAATAGAAAGAAATTTTCAATTGCACAGTATTCCGCAATAGCAAGAAATCTTCAATTGCACAGTATTGTGCAATAGCAAGAAATTTTCAATTGCACAGTATTGCGCAATAGCAAGAAATCTTCAATTGCACAGTATTGTGCAATAGCAAGAAACCTTCAATTGCGCAGTATTGCGCAATAGCAAGAAATATCTAATTGCACAATATTGCGCAATAGCAAGAAATTTTCAATTGCACAGTTTTGTGCAATAGCAAGAAATATTCAATTGCGCAGTATTGTCCCGTTTTCAAATTGGTCTACATTAAGGTCCAAAGGGTCCAAAATTAAACTTAGCTTGATTTTAACAAAAATTGAATTCTTGTGGTTCTTTGATATGCTGAATCTAATAAAATTGAGAATGGAAATGGGGAATGTGTCAAAGAGACAACAACCCGACCAAATAAAAAACAACAGCAGAGGGTCACCAACAGGTCTTCAATGTAGCGAGAAATTCCCGCACCCGGAGGCGTCCTTCAGCTGGCCCCTAAACAAATATATACTAGTCCAGTGATAATGAACGCCATACTAATTTCCAAATGTACACAAGAAACTAAAATTAAAATAATACAAGACTAACAAAGGCCAGAGGCTCCTGACTTGGGACAGGCGCAAAAATGCGGCGGGGTTAAACATGTTTGTGAGATCTCAACCCTCCCCCTATACCTCTAACCAATGTAGAAAGGTAAAAGCAAAGCATAACAATACGCACATTAAAATTCAGTTCAAGAGAAGTCCGAGTTAACCAAAGAAAATAAACAAAATGACAATAATACATAAATAACAACAGACTACTAGCAGTTAACTGACATGCCAGCTCCAGACTTCAATTAAACTGACTGAAAGATTATGATTTCATCATATGAACATCAGGCACAATCCTTCCCGTTAGGGGTTTAGTATCATACCATCATAACATATATGAGAAGAACATAACCCGTGTCATGCCAACAACTGTTTTTAGAATAAATGTGTTTAGTTCCGATGCAAAGACCTTATCAGTGACTCAATATTAACGCCAAAATATGCAAAACATGTACTTAGATTTTTTATTATGGGCCAAGTTTTCAAGTTGGTCCAAATCGGGGTCCAAAATTATTATATTAAGTATTGCGCAATAGCAAGAAATTTTCAATTGCACAGTATTCCGCAATAGCAAGAAATCTTCAATTGCACAGTATTGTGCAATAGCAAGAAATTTTCAATTGCACAGTATTGCGCAATAGCAAGAAATCTTCAATTGCACAGTATTGTGCAATAGCAAGAAATCTTCAATTGCGCAGTATTGCGCAATAGCAAGAAATATCTAATTGCACAATATTGCGCAATAGCAAGAAATTTTCAATTGCACAGTTTTATGCAATAGCAAGAAATATTCAATTGCGCAGTATTGTCCCGTTTTCAAATTGGTCTACATTAAGGTCCAAAGGGTCAAAAATTAAACTTTGTTTGATTTCAACAAAAAATGAATATATGGGGTTCTTTAATATGCTGAATCTAACCATGTATTTAGATTTTTAATATTTGGGCCCAGTTATCAAATTGGTCCACATTGAGGTCTAAAGGGTCTAAAATTGAACATTATTTGATTTCATCAAAAATTGAATTCTTGGGGTTCTATGATATATGCTGAATCTAACCATGTACTAGTATTTAGATTTTGGACATTGGAACATAATAGGTAAATGTCTGATTTAAAATGTTTGAATTTTTAAGTTTAAGTTCTTAGACCACATTCATTCTGTGTTGTGTCAACTATTTAATCACAATCCAAATTCAGAGCTGTATCGATCAAGCTTAAATGTTGTGTCGGACTCCATACTTGCCCCAGCTGTTCAGGGTTCGACCTCTGCGGTCGTATAAAGCTGCGCCCTGCAGAGCATCTGGTTTGCTTTAATATACAAATACGAGATATGAATCAATAGAAAAATAGAAAATTTTAAGAAAAAAAGATATGAAACAAATTACACCCCTCCCCATTTTTACGATAAACGCATGAGAAAACGGATGATGAACGGATAAATGACATTGCATATCGCGTCAGAAATGGCAATTATTGGTGTGTCAGATTTCTTGTGTGTCATGAATGCTTATTAATCATAAGTAAGAGCACGTCTTTACTATCAAAAATCTCTTATTCAGGCAAGACACTACCCTTTGGTGGCATTTTGAAAAACAAACCAAGACCAGCTTAACAGAAACTTTTTGAATATTTATGCGATTTACAAGTATTATTATTGCCGCCTTTCATTTGTTTTCGCATATTACATGTGTTCTTCCATTTTATCCGATATGCTTCCGTTTGGTGTACGTTGTATGCGGTACTAGTCCGTTGGATGTATGTTTGACATCCGTTTTGTCTTGTACGTTTCCGTTTCTCGAACGTTGCATATTCTGTGTGTGTCCGTTGTGCCTTCGTTACGCGTCCGTTTTATTTTGTCAGTACTGTACATCATAGGAACGGACTCCCAAGGGATAACAGTTTTGTTAACGTAAAACTGTTTCCATCCGTTAGTCGCCTGTTCGTGCTATCCGGTAAAGCGACCACAGTTGTCATAGAGCCAAAAAAAATCAAATTGAGGGAATTTTATTGAAATGTCAAAAGTGCAGAAGAAAATATAAACATAATCAACCTTGTATAAATCTGTTTAACCTACAGCGAGTTTTCACTGTTACTCCTAAATGTTGGGCGCTGTGGAAACAAAATAATTCTGAACTATTATTCTAAACGCTCAGCTTATATAAGAGATTTTTTTTAAAAAGAGAATTGGTTTAAATAAATAAAATCCATATTTGCAAAACCTAAACACATTTCAGGATACTGTTATCTCATGTTAATGTTCAATTTGTTTTAAAAAAACACTTCTTCTTTAAATTGTTTATTTTGCAATTGAAAATTATTTTGTGCTTTTTATTCCTAATTAAGAATGATCATAATCAAAGCTGTGCTTCTTGTTTTTACACGAATTATCCGCTTTTAAGAAACATCTATTTTGTTACCAAATTTTTCACCGCTTACAATTGCCTTCCTTTTGACTTATTTTATACATTAACTTTGAAGTAACCGTAGCTCTTCATTTCATTTTGTTTCGTTTCCTTCCGCTTTTATTCCGTTTTGCAGTTTACAGGTACCCCTCTTTTCGCCCATTTTCTAATTTTGATATCTTCATCAAAAACTTTCAAAAATCAAATCTCCAAAAATGTAAAAATCAAAAACTGCACGTTAAGAGTACTTTAAAAGTTGATCAAATATCTAAAACGATATTTAGAATTTTAATAATTTGGTGAAAATTTCAAAATTTCAAAACTTTTTCAAATTTTGAAATGATAATATTACATGGACCGTACTGTTACAGTGTAAAAAGAAAGTAGAATAATGTATTTTGAATATATTCTCTTTTTATATCATATAACTACTACGCATATGCGGCACTATTTGCAAGATACCTCAGATCCAACATCAGTGGACCGTTTTTCCACCTTCGTGTCGTTTCATGTCAAAATTATGTTTGATTAGCCTATCGTGACATAATAATGATATAACATTGTGCAATCCTAGCTCAACAACACGTACTTTCAACTGTACGTCGTGTAATTTCTAGTGAACATATTGTATGGTTAGCTTATCGTGACATAATATTGATTTAACATTGTGCAATCCTAGTTCAACAACACGTACTTTCAACTGTACGTCGTGTAATTTCTAGTAAGCATATTGTGTGGTAAGCTTATCGTGACATAATAATGATTTAACATTGTGCAATCCTAGCTCAACAACACGTACTTTCAACTGTACGTCGTGTAATTTCTAGTGAGCATATTGTATGGTTAGCTTATCGTGACACAATACTGATTTAACATTGTGCAATCCTAGCTCAACAACACGTACTTTCAACTGTACGTCGTGTAATTTCTAGTGAGCATATTGTATGGTTAGCTTATCATGACATAATATTGATTTAACATTGTGCAATCCCAGCTCAACAACACGTACTTTCAACTGTACGTCGTGTAATTTCTAGTGAGCATATTGTATGGTTAGCTTATCGTGACATAATATTGATTTAACATTGTGCAATCCCAGCTCAACAACACGTACTTTCAACTGTACGTCGTGTAATTTCTAGTGAGCATATCGCATTGGTAGCTTATCGTGACATAATACTGATTTAACATTGTTCAATCCTAGCTCAACAACACGCACTTTCAACTTTACGTCGTGTAATTTCTAGTGAGCATATTGTATGGTTAGCTTATCGTGACATTAAAGTAATATAACAGTATGCTAGTTTAGCTTTACATCGTGTAGTTTAAAGTCTACATACATTATGATAAGCCTATCGTGACATTATAATGATATAACGTTGTGATATCTAAACTTTACATTCATCAATAATAAGTCAACATCATAAAGTTCAACTTTTCGTTTTATTTGTTATCCTAGCAATCTAAGAGTACGTCTTAGCTTTATCGAGTATCAAGTTTACATCGTGCAATGTCAACTTAACAATATGTAGTTTCGACTCAACGTTACGTGTTATAAGCATATCATCATAACGCCGTGGCTTACCACGATGATTTCACAACATCAACACTTGAAGTTGCAAGTCAACACAACGCAGATTCAACTTAGCATTTTATTATTTAAAGTTTTCATTTTGATGATTTAATTCATCATCACGCTGTATTAACTTTACAATGGAAGCTTCAGCATAACGTTATGTAAATCTCTAATATATGACAGCTGAGGCTTTCCATAGGTTTCACTAAGATTGATCGTAAGAAGTGAATTGTTCGTGACTTGCGATAAATCTTAGTCGTCATTTTTTTGTTGTTGTGAAACCGACTCCTGATGAATAAGGTTCAAGCTTCTTGGTACAAGCGCCAAATTAAAGTTATCAAATTTTTTCATTGATCCTTATTTCGCTTTTATTAAGTAAAGCTGTTATTGGTTTTATTCATTGTTGAATGCTCTACGATGACGTGTATGTCAATTTCTGTGTCATTTGGTCTCTTGTGAAGAGATGTCTAGATGACCATCATACCACATCTTCTTTTCTTGTATAGCTACTGAAAAAAATTTACAATCATGTTCCTTCTGGGACTATTATATTAACAGTTTGATAGTCACAGGTTCTTTCTAAAATGTTCTTTAAATTCCAATGAATCTAAACAGTTATGTAAAATTGAGAATGGAAATGGAGAATGTGTCAAAGAGACAACAACCCGACCAAATAAAAAACAACAGCAGAGGGTCACCAACAGGTCTTCAATTTAGCGAGAAATTCCCGCACCCGGAGGCGTCCCTCAGCTGGCCCCTAAACAATTATATACTAGTCCAGTGATAATGAACGCCATACTAATTTCCAAATGTGTATTATTCAAACTTGAAGGAATACTATTTTAAATATTTGCTTAAAATAATAAAATTCAATACGAAATCATGCGATTGGTATACATACTAAAGGAAAGATGCAAGTGAAAAGCAGGATGATTCATGTGATAGTAGTATTACTTTCTATAAATAAATGTACTTGTATTTTGATATAACCCTTTTATTGTGTACTTTAAAAAAACCAAAAGTTACTACAACATTGTTATCATTTGAATGCAAATATTGTTACTTGTAATGATAAAATGTTTCTACATTTGTCATGGAGTTCGTGGTCGTTTTCGTTACATTGCTCGTCACAGCTGGAGCGTCAAACTTTTCAACTTCAATATGGACACACAATCAGGCAAATTCTCTAAATCAGTTCTTTGGGAAACTTGGACAAGACGTTGCAAAAATTCAAGCAAGAACAAGTATGTAGATATATTCTCATACAACTGAGCCTGTAATATATATTTAGTTGTTCTAAGTTAATGCCCTACATGTGTTTGTATAAAGGCAAATACACACACTTTTCTATATCGAAAAATTGAATTGCCAGATATTTATGAAATTATAATCTTAACATTCCACGTTTCTAAATCATACATAGAGATCACCCGTTATAAATATCAAGAAGTTCAAAAGATCAAACATTTCTATACCATAGTAGACAGAACAGAGAGAATTTCTATCAATCCCTTTCTACTATAGCCCGGTTTGTTTGTCATTTTATCAATCGAAACTTTACTATAAAATACAGTAATGTCATCTAAACTAACCAGTTCAATAGTACAAATAACTATGTTTTCTAACAAAATTGGCAGGAAACAGATAAACAATCGTATCTATCCATGATCTCACCGAGCTATCTTTACCACCAATTCATAGACCTTAAAGACTTGTAAGTCAGAGCTGACCTACATGTAAGTAATGCTTATCAGACTTTAGAACACATAATTTGCATTCCCCGAAATTTCAAGAGCTGCATCAACTAGAACAACTCACACTAACCATGATCTCTGCCATGTCAATTACAAAACCACATACAATGCTACTCTTCAACAATATGAATGCAGATAAGATTGGAAAGACGAATCAAAACAGTCATTTCACAAACATATGATTGCCGTCGTAGTGACTATTACTGACTATCTACTGGTTTTTTTTTAAACGAATGAACCACTCGGTTGACTTATATCTATATATTGTTTGCATATTTATTGTATGTATATGTTACTTATTCAATATATTTATTGGAACATGCAACCTTCAAAAGTTATCCCAAGGGTCGTCTCTAAAATAAATATTGCCAAAGAAGGGTGCTTGTATGTTTGTCCGGCAGAAACGAGGAACTTAAATCCGATGACCCGTGTAAGACGAGTGACATCCTCTCTTCAAGTTAAACAAATCCCTTGCAACAACCCTGAAATGTGTCTGTTAATAGATAAGTGCAAGGCAACATGTCTTCTTTCTGAAACATCCACTGAATTTTCGTTCTTCATTCCGATCCACGTTGATTTTGAAGCGTTTGAGAAGTGCAATACCTCTGCAGATCACATTGGCTAGCCCGT